>RDPX01000463.1:240887-275366 GCA_003991215.1 Morbakka virulenta | reverse complement strand
AAGGACATGATCAGAAATGAAATGATCAGAGGCACCATCGGGATATGTGACGTCGCAGGAAAGCTGAGAGAGACACGGCTAAGGTGGTATGGACATGTGCAAAGGAGGGAGGAGGATCACATTGCTAAACGGGTGCTGAACATGGAGCTGCCTGGCAAGAGAAAGCAGGGACGCCAAGGAGGAGGTGGAAAGACTGTGTGGGAGATGACATGAGGGAACTTGGCTTGACCGAGAAAGACGCACGTGACCGACTCAAGTGGAAGAAGTCAATTCGCTGTGGTGACCCCTGAAAAGGGAAACGCCGAAAGAAGAAGAAGAAGAAGAAGAAGAAGAAGAAGATCGAGTCTTTGACTGAAAAAATAAAAGAATCATGGGGAAAGAAATAAGCACAACAGCAAGTAAAAAGGAAGCAATCCATTCCCTACAGCAAACTAATCACATCAAAAGAACATCTTTTAATACTAAAGAATGAAACACAGCAAACACACATAAGTATGGCGCTACCCCTGAAAATAACTCGATCCTTGTCTACACGTAGATCTGCATTGTCTAAGCATAAAACGCCTGTACCTAGCCACTTCAGTAGCCTGACAATGGGATGAGTCTCTCTAGAATTGTAGGTCAGAAAGTGCTTGACTTACGACACGAACGTATGACACCATAAAACTCTTATATATGTGGGTGAATGAAGTTGCACCACAGAAAGTCTCCTGTTTGTCAGAGGACAGTCTTCCGTTTAGTAAATCCTGTGGCATAGATTTCAAATCAAACATTATTGTGTAATTGATAAGAAAAAGCTGCAACAAGATCAATCCATTATAATTGTATACCAATCGCTCTGTTTGTCCAAGAGAAGGGATGCCTCGGCTGCTTTTCCTTTCCCAGATATTTTTTGTTGAAAAGGAGTCCCTGTCAATGTCATCTCTTCTGCAACTTGGAGTTGATCTCTTAACGAGTAAACCCTCTTGAACAAAGTGTCCCTTCTTTGAAACTAAATTGTTGTTTTTTGCTAAATTGTCTTCGTTGCTATCAACCAATATCATTTCTATGGTATTGATGAAAAATAAAAGAACCGGAAAACTTCGAGATCAGAGTCGAATTACATCAGGGATCTTCACTTAGCCCCTTCCTGTTTGCTCTGGTAGACAACACCATAACGAAGGAAATAAGCAGGGGACTACCAGAGGAACTGTTGTATGCAGATGACCTGGCCATAACAGCAGACAATAGAGAAGGGCTGGAGTCGAATCCTCGTAGGTGGCAGGAAGCGATGGAATTGAGAGGTTTAAAAATGAATAATAGGAAGACAGAAACAATGGTAAAATTAAAGAGTGATCAAATAACTACAAACATTAGAGATAGACATGGGGAAGAGATTAAGCAAGTGGAATTGTTCTGCTATTTAGGAACAGCCATTGAAAGACAAGGGGTATGGATGCCAAGAGAAGTTAAGGCAAGAGTTAAACAAGCTTGGGTGAAGTGGCGAGAAGTGAGTGCCATAGACACGAGAAAATGTAAATAAAACTCAAGACGAAGATCTATACATCAGTGTTACAACCAGTATTACTATATGGCCTTGACGTCGTACCTTTAAATAGGGCAGAGGAGAGAAATATTAGAAGCGACGAAGATGAGAATGCTAATGTGGCTAGTCGGAATTTCCATGCACGAACACAGAGTGAATGAAGACATTTCTTATGTCTTCATTCAACCTCATTTTAAAGGTTTATTAAAAATAAACAGATAAAGCAAGAGGTTAAGATGGCATGGGCATGCAATGAGAAAAAATGACAATATTTTGAAGGCAGTATGGCAGGTACCAGTGACAGGAATGAGGAGTAGAGGACGACAAAAGCGTAGACTAAGGGATGTCATAGAGCGAGACACGAGAGAAGTGGGAGCGAGAGAAGGAGAATGCGAAGACCTAGTCAAGTGGAGAAAAAGGTGGCGATCTGGGGATCTGAAAGATGTCGGATGAAGGCCAAAGAAGAAAATGAAGGACAAAAGAACAGACCGAGTAGCTATGCATTATAAACGCCACTTTTTTTGCTAAAGCGTTTTTAGAGGCAATACGGTATTCATACACTTAAGGTGGCTGAATTTAATTATCATCAGGTCATTCAAAGAAACGTGGGAAATATAAACGCCATAAAATACGCCCCATATTTAGGAAAAGCAAATACCATAATTCCGTTCTTTAATGATAGCGAGAGCAAAGAAATGTCGTCCTTCACGCATATAGCGAAAATGACGGACAGCAAGACAAACAGTAGGTAATTCATCCCCGAAGGTGTTGCATCTTGCCTCTGCTGGCTGAAAGTGTTGAAATGCCAAAGATCATCAGATTGTATGGTGTGTCTGAAACTGGATGGCAAAGTGGAGTGACATTGGCAAGAATATTTTCAATAGTATGCTTGAGCAGACTCAGGAACTTAAAATGGGCGATGGTACGCCGGNTAAAATACGCCCCATATTTCGGAAAAGCAAATACCATAATTCCGTTCTTTAATGATAGCGAGAGCAAAGAAATGTCGTCCTTCACGCATATAGCGAAAATGACGGACAGCAAGACAAACAGTAGGTAATTCATCCCCGAAGGTGTTGCATCTTGCCTCTGCTGGCTGAAAGTGTTGAAATGCCAAAGATCATCAGATTGTATGGTGTGTCTGAAACTGGATGGCAAAGTGGAGTGACATTGGCAAGAATATTTTCAATAGTATGCTTGAGCAGACTCAGGAACTTACAGGACAGAAGCACAGTTTGGAATAAAGCTACGATAGAAGCTAACCAGGCCAAGAAATTATCTGAGTTTGCAGAGAACGTGCAGTATGGTCCTGAATAGCTTGCACTTTCTGCCCAAAAGCAGTAATACCTTTAGAAGAAATGTAATGGCCAAGAAAAGGGAGCCGATCACCAGGATCTTTTTTATTATTAAAGTTGAGACGTACGTGGTAATGGTTGAGTTGTTAACAGCCTACAGAGTGAGTTTAGATGGAGAATGAAGCAGGCGAGATGAAGTCAGTAGAAACTAACCTCATCCCCTGCATCCACTAAAAAGCGGCTTCCGATACGTTTGTCTTTTGTGTAAAGAAAGCGACTAACAGCATTAAGGTCATTCGCCACCATTGGCTGTCTCGTTTCCCAATAATAAAGACGACTGAAATGAATTGTGTGTTGTGTGAAAATTTGCTGTTATCATTGCCAAAACTCCCAGTGGCACCAACTAAGACAACCACGGGCATTCTGGGAGCGCTGTGAAATACCAGAGCCAAAGCATCGGAAAACTTCGGGAGACTTGGTGAGCGGCACGAAGATATCTGGTTCAAGCTTGAACGCGTAACGAGGCCCAAGGTTTTTTCTTCTCAATTGTTGACTGATGAGAAAGTGGTGGAAGATGAAGTGAATGGAGCAACGCCAGCACACAGAGAGGGAGAGGTGAATGCTTTAAGTATCCCGAAATAAAAAGTAGTTGTCCGCAACTCCGGGTCATTACTTCCTAGTTAATGGTAAAAGACATGTTATATAATACAGTGGAACAAGGATATAATAGGTACATTACAAGAGAATCCTCTACTATCGAAGCAGGACCAAAAACGCTGCATTAAGTTATATTAAACAACACAAGTCAATCTGTGTATACGTGTCTAAAATATCACGAGATTTTTAATATTAGCTTCTCAGTCTTGGTATTTTCCCGGACTTACCACAAGTTACTACTATATGCTCTAGCTTGGACAATAGTGCCGAGGCTTCAAAATGAAAGCCTACTCCGATACAGTTTCCAAGAGATTAGGATTTGAAGAGCGACATACAACAGGACAATCGATAACAAGATCCTTTTCTCCAATGCCTTTAGAGTGACTTTTTAGAAATCATCAACTAAAATCTTGTCGAATATATTTCAGGTTTAACTAACAATGGTTGTTGACAGGGGGCAGTCTCCGTGACCTCGTTCCGCAAGTTCAAAGGCATTGGGCATCCTCCCAAGCATAGTTGAGTAGCTGGATAGGATCAAGCAGTATCAGCAGACTTGGAAAACAAGATTGAATTGAGGCAAGGTGACAATGTAACAGTGCAGTGGTGTTCATTAACAAAACTTCTTTTGCAAAACCTGTAACCCGTCGAGATCTTATTGTGCTCGACAGCTGTTCACTGACAGCAAGACTTATCGCGCTTCGGTCCAGACGTACAGAGTCAGCTTTCGAAACTTCTTTTCTTCTTAACTGCTTTCGTAATCTCACGAAGTCCTGCTGCGATGCGACTTTTGAAGCACTTTGTGTCCATCGGGATCAGGTCAGCAACAGGACAACACAGACTAAATATTTAACCCACATGTCAATTTTTTCGAGTTTACATGCAATTACACCCAACACATAATTTTAAACAAACACAAAGACCTGGGGGTAAAATTACCTCAAAATATGCTTGGAAATTCAACACTAGAAATACTGTAACAGGGGTTTGGGGGCCAAAAAATCTTTCTTAAAGGCCGATATTTCTGATTCCAAGGGAATTTAATAATTACTATTAAAACTGTACATGGGATTTAAAACTATTATACGCCTTTTCCACAGTATTGAAATAGACACCACTGCGGCGTCGCTGTTCGAGAATGTACCCGAAAGCACATTGCTTCGTATGTCTAGAAAATTTTTTTTGACCTCGAACAAAACAAACTTTAATAATGACTTTTAATTAGTATTTAAAGGTGTATATGAATTTAACAAAACGGGCAGGTTTGCCAACTCAGGTCCGCTTGGGTCATCATAAAACAAGCATTTGTCGTAAAACCCCTACTCGTATCAAGTACAAGTATTGCTCATTTCCTTCTCTCCATTGCTGAGCGCTTCTGAATGCGACTTCATACCCATTTTCAGATGACACAGTTACACCGTACGTAATGTTGACTTGGGCATGGGCTATTGAAATAAAATAGAACCGACCCTTTAAACAATGTTTTCTACCTTTACGAGACAAGTTGTTGTTCCCTTTCCTAACATTTTATACAGAGGTCTGATTGAAAACCCATTCACAATGGAAAAATATGATACACGAGAATTAAAAGAAAAACTGTCGCTTTCTTTACTGTGAACATTGGTCCTGTGAAACAGATTCATTTTAAGGCGTCATTTATCATATTGCATTTGTTAAGTACCATGATGAGGTTAATGTTTCAGTGAAAATTACCACCCGTCTTAAAGCTCGCTGTAATATATCTTTTCCTTTTTAATTCTTGGTTCAACGATGTAATTTAGGATATATTCAGTACACCCAAAATTAAGAAAAAATAGAATTAAACATCTTTTATCAGGGTAACTTCCATTATCTGTTGACTAGCGAAATCTTGCAGTGCAATTGCCTTCTACAAAAAATTTGGCTTGATGGAGGATCTATTTTCATGATAAAGTGAATGGTACCTGGTTTTGCATGAAAGTTAACCTAACGCAAATACTACTTCTAAAAGCGACACTACGCTCCGTTTAAACAAAAAAACCGCGCAAGAGTACAATACGCACATATTAGCTGTCACCGTACGATTGATAATTGCATAATTTTATACAAATCTGTACAACACTGCACAGCCTAGAAACCTATTGACAAGATGGAAATATCAAATCGGACTGCCTAAACATAACGCCCAAAGCATTTATCTATTTATTTGCTTCATCGTCTTTAGCGTAGGCCTGTAAGATCTCTTGCTTCTTTTGTGCTTGTCTTTCTTCACGTCGTTGTCTTGCAGCTTTAACTTTCATACGGCGCGCTTCAGCTTGATCACTAAAAGCATAAAAAAATTAAACGAGATGAAAAAACAGAATTATCAAAATGACAGTTTTGAAAACGTGCAATATATTTGGCTCAGCGATGATTCCCTTGTGCCACATTTATAAAAAGCATGAAAACACGATGTGAAACTAAATATTGCTTTTAATATTTTTGTATATCCAGTGGCTAAGATAGGGTCTAAACTTCCGAGACATACAACTGTTAGGAGTCATGACAACCAAGTAAATTTTGACCAAGAAAGAGTTGAAAGTATGATCAAGAAAGATTATAGCAAATATGTCCAGAAAAATATAATAGTGAGAAACAAGACAGAAAAATGACCAAAACAAGTAACGGCAATTAAAAAAATCTACACGTTTTCCCTTTTTTCAATCAATATATACAATTACTATGCACAAAAAATATGACCAAAAAACTAAAATGGCAAGAAATTACAGAAAAATGACCAAAACGATCCCAAAATGACAAAACCCTCACAAAAACACAAAACATTTTCCCTTTCTTGAAAACACATACCTAAGCAATTTGGCACGAGCCTTCTCTGCTTTCTTCTTGTGGATAAATTCCATGAGAACTCTTTTGTTTTTGAAGACATTACCCTTAACTTTCATATACAGGTCATGGTATCTTGAAGAGAAAAAAAAACACCTTAAAAATTCAGAAACTCCCATTTCAGAGATGAGATTATCATACAAACTAATCACCAAATAAAGAAAAGAAAATCAGTTTAATAAAACCTTTTTAGCTGCAGTTTGCAGAAAATCAATGAGTAAATAAAAACTGGCTGATATATGTTAGCCGAAAGTCAAAGTGAAAAATTTCCATACTTTCTTGCCCATCATCAAATGTAAACAATGAGCAGCAGATACGAGGCTTCGTTTGTTTATGATCTCTCCAGATAATTTCCAATCACCTGTTACACCCTAAACTAAAATTTAGTATCTACTATGGGTATGTTAAGAGCATATTAATAGTATCTGTTCTATTATTAAAGGCTCAGATATATAGTCAATACCTTAAAACTCATTGATATCAGCTAATAACATTCAACATTTTTAGGCAGTTGGGCCCAATCACATGAAATATAAGTGTGATGACAAAAATATCTTTGAATTTTCGCGTCTCTGAAACGCACATATTCTTTTGACAAAGCAGTGGGGCCCAATCAGATAGATAGGTTAGTGCAAAAACTTAAATTTGAGGTTGTTTTTTTGTGTGTGGCAAATCTTAAGAAAATGATAGATATTTTAAGATGACTTAAACTTAGCTATGACGTAGGCCTCGTCAGTCTGATTTTCACATGATCATTTGAGGTGGGTTCTTTTTGGTGGCAAATCTTAAGAAAATGATATTTTAGGGTGGTATGATTAGATATTAAAGACGTTTTTAGAATTATAGTCTCTATAATTTTACTGTCCTTACATAATTTCTGGGTATTCCTGCTAATGAGGTTTTTACTCAAAGAACTTTCAACATAAAATTTAATTAATGAGTCAACACAGGGCAACATTAACACTGACACATAAAAGATTGGTATTGCTGTAAAGCAACACCCACATATAAAAGCTTTGGGCACACCTTAGAAGATAAAACAAAGATATTACACAAAATTGTAATAAAGTTTCACATGGCAATAGCAAAGAGTGACTAAGCAATAGTATGCCCCAAAACCATACAAATAGAAGAAGTTAATAAATGAACACTACACAACATGATGATGTTCAAGATGCCCAGGACTGGAAAGAACTTTTTACAAATCAATACCAGTCAGATAAAACATCTTCATTGATTTTGGCACAATTTGCACACCACCTCCACATTAATGTATGAGCTGGTCGGCTTAATATGTGCCAGATGTCATAGTTTACATCCCAAATTTGGCTAAAATGTCTACTTCATTTGAACAAAATGATCATGACCCACTGCAATAGATAACCCAAAAATCAAATTGGCTGATACAGCTGTAAATAAAAAGCTGTTAGTTCAGTCTAGTACTTCAGTAAAAAGAAAAAGAAAAGAGAGTCAAGAACAACAATGGCAATTCAAAATTATCAACATACAAGTGCCTGTCTATTTTCTTTGATTCTCGATACTTTCTTAGGAGTCTTCTGAGTACTCTCATGCGATGCATCCATATGACTTTTTCAGGCATTCTAGCATTTGCTGTACCATGGCGTTTACCATACCCACGATGTCTACCCTTGCGCTTGGCTTCCATGCTCCTTCTGGTGCGAGCCCTGCTATGAACGATTTGTGGCTTCTTTATGATTAAACCATCTTTAACTAGTTTTCTTATATTTTGCCCTGTCATAAAGAGAGAAAATAAATGCCATTATTGATATCCAATACTTATAGTGCCTTGTTCATGATGATGATGATGATATTAAAAAAATATTTACACTTAGTAACCAACTAAGCCCTGTCCTGTAGTGTTACCAATGATAAATGTGAAAAATTGTTGAGAGCTGTTGAAGTTACACAGGCACACATTGGATAAAACAAATTGACTTTAAATGGTGCATGTGTATGATTAAAACAGAATACCACAATATTTTGTCCTTTATAAGACCAGCATATCCTTACAAACTACTCACCCTGCATAACATCTGAACATCCAAACAAAACAAATTCAGGATAAAATGAATTAACAACAAATAAATTAGACATTGTAGCAGAGGCTGCCCAAATTTTTGATCTACCCACCTATCAAATTATTTGTGACAATGCAGATTGTCAGGGAGGTTTAGGGGATGACACCAGTGCATTGATGACAGTAAGAAATCATTCATTTGGAACAGGCAACCTTTGACAAGAGTACTTTAGACATTTTACAGTCAACAGTAAGGGTTTCAATGATTATATTAATTTACAAACAACTAAATTTCTAAAATAAAACCATTTGTTGCAAAAAAACTGGATAAGCCCACCCTGCTTTACAGTCCCTGTAACCACACCCTTGTTACATTACATACAGTGCAGCATATATTATAAATATTTTAACAATTCAAGTTTTACAGGTGTTTAATCCCCAACCTTAATTTCCAAGGGCAGAGAGAATTCAACCTAAATAAAATGGGGTCTGTTTAACATGACAGCCACCCCCCAATCAAATGGGATGTTGAACTTAATTACTAATACATTTTCTATTATTAACAGATTTTACAAGTTTAATAAAGATGAATGTCTTCAGAAATCAAAATTCATTTGGGAAACAGTCAGTTAAAACATGAACAACTTGACATATTTAAGATTTAAAAACGAAGGCTTCAGAGTTCAGATTTGGCTGTTTGAATGGCAAGAATAGCTGTTATGTTAACAGAAGATATATTTTATCAAGGAATGAACAATTCAGTGATTACATCTCCCAAGTAAGGCTCAAAGCAAATATTGCTGGTGTGTGAATGTTACTACTTCTCAAAAAACAATTTAAAAGCAGTAAGGGATGTTTATTATCAGTGTTTTCTTTTATGCCTACAGACTCTTTAGACTCCACAGTTCAGGAAGTGTACAATCAATATATCCCACATTTACAATGGGATATTTTAGTTTCCATCTCTGAGTATATCCAATAATCCTGCTACAGACATATAATCACCACCATATGCACACCACTTCAGAACAATATTTTTACTAAGTAACTTGTTAGACCCAAGAGACTAAAATGTGCTAAGAATCTGGTCTGCCACCTCACTTGGGCTATCAGGTACATACACTCTATGTTAAAATATTTATTTAAGTTCAAAAACATAGCTCTGCTGTTAAGCACAAAAAAATTGTCAACGAAAGGTATATATTTGAATATGAAGACAGAGTGGCTCATTTGGCTCAGTGGGTCAATGATAGTAAGTATGAAGAGTTTTATCTTACCAAGTTATGTAGGTTAAATGTCAACCATTGTAACTACAGAAACCAACTTTTTTTTGGTGGGGGTGAAGAGGATGGCAATTGGAAGCTCAAAATTCCATCAGCTAACAGTGTGTTACACCAAAAAACAGAAGCTAGATGATCTTAGGTTGAGTGGTCAAATTAAAGGTAAGAACACTTGTGGTAGTCAGAGGAAAACGTATCTGCATAACTTTCAACACCATTTTAAGACCAGCAGGAAGCTATGGGGTACTATCCGAGTCTAAGAATGGATTTCAATGCAACAGTGGTATGCCTATGTGCATCAAGTTGGCAACATGGAAGAAGATCACATATAGAATTATTTGTTTTCCATCATTTATTTTCATTACAAAAATAACTTTTAGAGGGTCCAGTATTATTTTTAATCTAATTATGTTTGTTATTTTTGATCCTGCTTTCCTACTTTAGTTTATCATAATTTTTTAAAATGTGTTTCACTGTTTTGTTTTATTTCACCAATTTCTTTCTGTTCTTTTGTGGCATAAAGTATAACATTCTTCAATATCTCTTTCTCACACAACAGCTGGTATAATTCCTTATACTGCAATTAAATATGTATTCAGGCTTAAATATTTGGTGATTATATAAACAATTCAGTAACATATAGTGCATATCAACAACTGAAAAAACAATTTACAAGTAGGTTAATAAAAAATTTGAAATCTCTGAACATTTAAGAATAGGTTTTGTTTGTATTTTAACATGAAATTTAAATATATGTCAGCATAAATTAAAATTTACGAACAGAATTATACAAAGACAACCACATATGGTCCACATAAAAAATCTTTTAACACCATAAAAGATAAAACCTAGAAATTACACAAAATTGCAATAAAGTTTCACATGACAATAGCAAATAGTGACTAAGCAATAGTATGCCCCAAAACCATGCAAATAGAAGAAGTTAATAAATGAACACTACACAACATGATGATGTTCAAGATGCCCAGGACTGGAAAGAACTTTTTACAAATCAATACCAGTCAGATAAAACATCTTCATTGATTTTGGCACAATTTGCACACCACCTCCACATTAATGTATGAGCTGGTCGGCTTAATATGTGCCGGATATCATAGTTTACATCCCAAATTTGGCTAAAATGTCTACTTCATTTGAACAAAATGATCATGACCCACTGCAATAGATAACCCAAAAATTAAATTGGCTGATACAGCTGAAAATAAAAAGCTGTTAAGTTCAAAATTTTTTGAACAGGTTGTGCTCAGTGTATACGTAACACTTAAATTATTTATATGTGTTTGTCTGCATGCAACTGATCAGCTATGAAGTGTGTTGCCACATAATTTAAAAATAGTTAACTTTAAAAATCTCTCATTAAACATAAAGTGGCTTGCATTTTTCCTTATCACATATTTCTCTCTTTGTTTTCAACCCTAATTTTGTAATGTCCAATCAACTTCATACTTTACATGCTAAATTTGGCTATGTCTTTGGCACAATCTTTCACTGTTGCTTTTAATTATGACATAAATCCATTTCAGGAGATCAAACTTAACTTGTGTGTTACACGATAAACAGTAAGTACACCAGACACAAAAATTAAAAAAATGATTTGATTTCCAACCCACTTAAAAGAAAATAATTGAAATAAGTATTTACTAACTTGAATTAGCATTTGCTATTTCATTAGCTTCATTTGGATCCAGCCATATTTTCTTTTTGCCGCATTTCAGCACTGAGGCTGCCAGGCGCTTTTGAAGTCTTAGCGTACTACAAAAAAAATAAAAAAAATAAAAATTTTAAACATGTACAGTAAATATGTTGTTGCTAAATCCTCTTGTTATAAACACACTGGTCAACAGCAAAGCATAAATAGCAAACATTGGGTTTAGTTATGTCAACCAATAACATTCAAACAAAATAAAAAATTTAAAAAGTATTCAAGGCTGAACCTATATTTTTATATGGTTGTTACATAGAAACATCCTGCAACATTTGTTCACAAGTAAACCACAGCACCCTGCTTTTGCTCATGAGTTTTACATAAGTAGCTATCATTTGCAAAGAGTTATAACTTGTCAACACTCAAATAACATATGAACTAATTTTAATGGAAACAAAATAAAAAGTTCATAACTTTACTTCAATAACTTAACCATGTTTAAGAAACAATGTTTAAATCCCAGTTTTGTTTACATCACTTAATGGGGTAACAATATGAAGATCTTGTTTGGTACAGCCACTTATCTGAAGTTAGCAAACATCCTAATCTTCATATACTAGTCATTTGTTTCAACTGCCTTTATTATCACCACCATTCTTTTAAATCGGATGTTTCCTTCTTTCCCCCTGCCTAAATCCCTATAAAAAAGATGTGAAGTCAATAGTACTTGACTTTCATATAGAAACAAATTGGGTTCACATTGTTAGGCTCACTGTACAGAACTGTGATGTTCTCATGCGGTCACTTCATGACTTACAATGCTGCCCCCACTTCTGCCAGACTAACCTTGAGCCTCATACTTTTTTCAAAGTTTCTTTTACTATTTATTAGATTAGATATCCACTTACAACATGTTTGCCCTACAGCATGTTTTACAGGATTTAATATTACTGAGAAAAAGAAGACCAACTGTAGAAAATGTTACTGCTAGCCTTGATACTTTGATGTAGTTTGCCTTCCAGGTCATGGTTATTAACAAAATGTTTTATTTGTAGTCCCAGTAAAAATCCTTCAACCATCTTGTCCATGAACATGAAGAACAAGTTTTCTTCCCTTTTCCCAGTTCTAATTTGACTGAATCACCTTATGTTTATGTAGGTCCTTTTATATACTTTACTGACTGCTTTCTTTTGGATCTTTTCCAACCTATCAATTTCTTACTTTAAGTATGTATGTATTTAAGTATATTCACCATACTTCATAACTGATTAAACTACCGAGAGAGAAAAAGCTTCAACAGAAATTTTTGGCCATTTTTGCAGTTTAATCTTATGCCTGAGTACTGGTTGCCTTGCAGTTCTTGCAAACTATTTTTGTTCCATTGGTACTGCATTTGATTGGTGTGGACTATAAATTCCTGTATTGAATTTCATGCGCAGTTTAATACTCCAAACTTTAATGTTGTTGAGATCTTTTTGCAGTATCTCCTAGTACTATTCTTGATGGTTCTCTACAAAAAGCAGTCATCCACTAAGAGCAATATGTCAAGTTTAGGTGGATGCATTACAGGGGCACGAACTGGATTGGCCTTAGTACTTAGACCCATGTATTCCATACTGGTGGTTAATTATGGTCAAGTATTTTGTGTGGTGTTTTGTTTAATGCTTTCGATGTCTGTAATGGCAGTATTTATTTGCTGTTTTTTGTCTCTGCAAGTAGTCATTCAGTATTTGTTATTAGGTGGGTTTCATTTAATATGTCCATATACGTGTTCCAGGATCTTGCATGTCACTGGTGGTAACGTGACGGCCCTAAATTACAATTATTTCAACAAGCCAATCAAGAACAACAGAAGTACCACCAATAACTCCAAATAATACACACAAACTAAGTTACAGAAGGATTTATGGGTGGTGAATGTAACATATACTAACCTGTCTGTTACAGTATCAATAAACGAAACAGAGAAAAGGAAATCAAACAGCAAATCGATCAAAGTGTTATCATGCTGTACTGACATCTGCAATAACTCTTTTGTTCCTAAAACCATCATTGACTGGAACTCCTTACCGGGAAGTATTATAAACTGTAACAACATCAACCAATTCAAAGCAGTACTACTTCAGTGTCATTGAACATTTATCAGAGCACACACACAGATAAGTGTATTATTACTGCAACCAGACAATGGTTCGGTTTATCACTACACACGACTCGATTTAATTTTAGTAGCAACTTTTCAGGTTCAAAATTCTTGACTGTATAAAGTTAATTAAAGTCACATGTATCGTAGCTTTATAATGTTATGAGTGGTATGCTTTTCCTAAGCTACGTTTTAGGAGATTTTAAATTTAATATAATTTTCAACCTGTCAGGATGGCGACAGAATAAATATCCCTCGTAATGTAGCTCCGAAAAATCCTCAGACTCAAGGTCCTATAACGCTCCTTTTTTAAAGTTTTCGTATAACCCTAATAATGATTGGTAAAGATTTTTGTTTAATTTGAAAACCTTAAGTAATACGGGTTCCATATTTGAGTATAAAAGCCTTAAAAAATCAAGAATTAAACAATAACTAAACAAAACTTTAATCAAGTTCCCTACCTCATGGCTGCTAAGTTGGAAAGGGATTGAAAGGGGCCTGGAGCACAGTTGTGAACTTCAGATTTTTCAGCCAATGAGGTAGCAGTTGCAACATCCTGGTGTAATAAAGACTCGTTTGGAAATAGAGGGTGCCGATTTCTTAAAAAAAACCAACTTGACGGGCCAAAACCATTCACAAAAGAGCAGAAGTAATTGCAGCCAAGAAATACTCCATGATCACATTCCCTCCAGCAGCATATCCCATTGAAAATGTCGCCTTGCAAAAATGCTTCCAGTAGAAAACGCTCCTAGGTTAGCTAATTATTGAGGTAGATGTAAGAGCTTATCATGTCACGAGTCGTAAGCTTTTTCCGAGCTACGTTTCGAGAGATACTTCTCCCATCGTCCAGAGAGCCTTACACAGAACCACTGGACCTAATAATGAAGATAAAGAACCCCTGAAATGTATACATCTGCCTTACATGAAGAATACCAGTGAGCACCTAAGACGAGCCCTCCGACAACACAACATTCAGTGCTCCTTCTTCACTGAATCCACCCTAAGGAAGATCCTCTCAAAACCATAATAAAGGTATATTTCGGATTGTTGTTGACTTTAAATATTTGGAAGCTCATATAGTTTTACCACAAGCCGACAGTAAAGTCAGAAGGGCACTTACAAAAAGGCACTTAATAGGATTAACACTCCTATATAAAAAGTGGTAGCCTTTCTTCCTTAATTCCCTTAGAAAGAGGTATATATATATATATATATACCTAAGAACAAAAAAACATGCAACTGCCAACAAAACAACACATGCCCACTTGACGGTAACTGTCTACAAAAATCGGTTGTTTACCAAGCAACCGTTACACGCAAGGACAACAACACCACTGAAACATACATAGGACTGACAGAAAACGAATTCAAAACCAGGTACAGAACTCACATCTCATCTTTTCGAAACAAAAAATACAGGAACCGACGGAACTCAGTAAATACATTTGGACATTAACAGACGCAAATATAGACCATACAATATATTGGAGAATCCTTTCAACAAACCGACCCTACAATAACTCGAACAAAAGATGCAACCTTTGCATAAAAGAGAAATACCTCATTATTTACCGCCCACACTTAGCTACTCTGAACAAAAGAAACGAACTTGTATCTTCTTGCCGACATAGGAAAAAACTTTTGTTAATAAATACTTAAGCGTATCGAAAATATTTGTAAATAAGATATAAAGCGCACCTGGTTTATTTTTAGTTTTACATTTCCTGAAGAGTGAATAAAATCACGAAACAGGCTTGTCGAAATGGCTTGTGTAGTTTTTTGATTCTTTCCAACTTATCATATCTTATATTACGCTCTGCATTTATGTATTGAGCACTTTAATACGGATAACCGAATCGAAAGCTTTATATATATATATATATATATATATATATATATATATAATATAATATATATGAATCCTAGGACCTAGGATTTTCAAAAAGGGGTTAGTTTAGAAAAAGGGTCCGTCAAATGTCCATGTCCAAAAAATACTCCGCTAGCTAACAGGATATTACTTGTAGAAGACACTTGGACTTGACAAGAATTTCAGTGAAAAGGGGTCAATGTAAAAGTACAATATCGGTGAAAGGGACTTTTTATAATATATTTATAATAATAATTTATAACAGCACATTGTGTATATGGCTCCATCCCGGGGGGCACAAATGATGCATGGTTCAACTATATATAAAAGACATACTAAGAAATCACAGTCTGGTGACGAACAAGCCCTGGTATTAGAAGGTACACCTTAAGATATGGAGCATACCAAACACAAAGGAACCAAGATGAATACTACTGGCAACCTCAGTAGTTATTTTAGCTTTTGCAAGACCATTATTTGCAGTCAGTTCACGGACCAACAAACACTAAACCAACTGATTAATTGAGTTCTAACTCCAAGACGATTACTCTCATAACTCAGATCATGCTTTTAACAAAGGGAAGAAAAGTAGATTTTGTTCAAATAAAAAATTGTTTTGAAAGAAGTTAAATGAAGAGACAATGAACTGGGCCAAGAAATTTAATCTCTTACTAAACGTTCTATGTACCATTTTGTATGCAGAATTTTGTCATAGAATTGATTATTTTAAAAAATACTTAACTTTATGGACTTAGTGGAAGCCATAGATATTTACTAAGCTACCTTTCGAGGGGTACGTCTTTCATCCTCAGGCCACTGAAGTGATTAGGTACAGCCCTTTTACACGCCGATTGATAGTCAAGACTTTCGTGGTGAAATGGATAGAGTCGTTTTGAGCGGTGGGGCTATACCTGTCTTCTGTTTGTTGTCTTTCTTGCTTTAGTGCTGGGAGCTATATTGTTGGGAAAATGTAAAATATACTGATCTACTGCTGATGTGATTGCTGTGATGTAGCGGCTAGGTTTTTTTCTGGGTTTTTTCTTAATTTTTTTTTAGTTCACTCGTCTATAATCTCTAATTTTTTCCATTCAAAGGTGTGTTGTGATATTGTGTTAGCAGCGCTTTGCTATTTTATGGCTCTTGGTGTTACCTTTTTCAACAGCTCTGTTGTGTTCCTTTTTCCTATGACCGAACGAAGGTCTGATTACCTAATGTGGGTGGTAGAGCTGTCCTTACAATGTAGCAGCAGCCTGTAGATAATTTCATTTCCCTCTTCAAGTGCGACTGGGTCCTTTGTTTTCCACAGTATCTTCCTTAGGTTAGACGCTGTGAAGAAGCAACATTGGCTGTTGTGTTACCGGAGAGTTCATTTTAGGTGCTCACTTTATGTATTTAAAATAGGGTAGACTATTAGTGGTAGAAGGTTTCTTTCTTCTTTTTAATTGGGTCAATCTTTTCTGCATAAGGCTCTCTCGACACCCTCAGTATTGTCCATTCAATACGAGAAACTTCTAAAGGTGTTTTTCTTCCTTTCAAAAGTTATATTGGTTTGAATTAATGTTCCTTGTTTTTTCAAACAGAGTGGTTATGGCATAATTACGAGATAAGACTGGTGGTCTGATGTATAATGGGAGTACTGGTCAGTGTGAATTGGTTTTCTGTAGATCGTAATAGAAATGGTGCTGGCTGCTTGCTTCTTCACTCGGACATCAAGGCAGGGTAATCGTCTTTTTCATTCTGTCCCACTGGCTAACAAAATGTTTGAATGAAGACTGTTGATGTGTTCAAACAAACATTGTAGATAATCTTCTTTAATAATTGCAATAAAAAATTGTTGACATATCTTTTCAAGGCAATTGGGTCTTTGTCTGCTGTTGATAATGCTGTTCCTCCATTACTTGCGTGAATGTCTCAGTATTTACAGAGGATGTAGGACCTTCCATAGTTACACCTTTGATCTGAGTGTAGATGTCACTGTTTTAAAAGAAATGTATGTTGGCGAGAACTGCTCATAGTAGATTCATTTCTTGATTCCAATGAATAATCATATTCATGAAGCTTCCCATTAATTCGTTAAGTGTCATCAATCGGAATTCTTTCGTTCATTTCTTGGAACATTTTAAGTGATCTAAATATTTTTAAGTGCAGAAAATATAGTAAATCCAATGAAAAAACCAATTAAGTTTTGAAACAAGTGTAACGGATACACATTTCAAATTGAAGTTTGAAATGGTATAGCTTTAATAGAGAATTGTTACAAATTCAAAGACTTCGTTTCCCGCATTCTGAAAACAACACTGTACTTTTAAAGACGATCCAAAAAGCAGAATGGTTATCAGGGACAATTTTAGCTGTAATCCTACAATTTATCAGAATTGTGAACAAAGTGAAAATAAAGCAAGAAATGGAGATTCCTGAAAAAGAAGTTGACGATTTGATAAATTAGCATAAAGGCGTCTGGAAAACAGAGAAGGTAAAACCCAAGCTTTTTATCAATGTAAAGGCAATTGTGTTGCACAAAAACATGGTCATGTACTATTAAAGTCATAAGAAAAGATTACCCAGTAAGAGCATCCATCACAGACTAGACTTCACAGGTAGTTTTATCACGTGAAAATTCTGAAAAAATAAAACACTGTAAACATGATTATATTAACTTATACAAGAATACAAATATTACGAACAACTGAGGGGTTAAGACGGTACGTCAATATATATTTAATTTTTCAAAAGTAAATTTGAAAAATAAGATCATTAACTAGAGTTACACGAGGACCGTCTCTTCATCTTGGGTTATCTAGTTTCAGATTAACAAACTTTTGTTACAAACACTGAAACATTGTTGATGTGAATCTAAAAAAGTTTTGGATGTCAACCTCGCCAAGAAGTCAGATGAGAACATGTTGATGATGGCACTCTTTTATTCAAACTATCTATATGGATTAAAAAAGAATTGTCAATAATTATTGGCTCAGAAAGTCTACCCGCTAATAAACCACATAGGATTGAGATGTAGACCAAACAGTAACTCAACACATGCTGCAATCTTGAACTATTTTGAGCCAGCTTACAAATAGACGCAATTTGTAACATCTCACTGGTCAAAATGGAAGAGACGCTTGTATAAATTGCTACTCAATGGTAAGCTACATAGCATTGTAAATTACCTTATAACAGTAACAATTTTTAACAGTAGAAACATCTGACAATGCAATATAGACGCACTGAGGACGAAATAATTTTCTTTAGAGAAAGAATTTACAAGAATTACTGATCATAAGTCCATGACAACACTGTTTATTAATCCCAAAGAAATATGGCATTTCAGCTTGTGTAACATGTCAAAAGTAACAAGAACTAAGATAACTTGGTAGTTGGCAGTGACACTTTTTGCCATCGTGAGTTCCTCTGAATATGCAACGTACATACTTCATGTAGCTCACACATACACACTTAGCCATAATTGCTGCCGAGAAGAAACAAATTATTTTCGATATTTTTCAAAAAATTTTCAAAATTTTCAAAAAATTCCAAAAAATTCGTGAAACTGAACCAGCGACAAATGTTACTTCTGACATCAGAACTGTTAATGAAGACTTTCGAATATGGCTTGACAGCAGTTTATTGGATGTTTAGATTTTGTAATTGGTGATCATACGAATATATATATATATATATATATATATCAAAAACTTTCATGGCAATTATTTCGTGTCTTAATTCTAAAAGTGTCGGAATGATATGCCCAGAATGTTTTATAACACGATTCGATTTCTTGTTGTCTACACATAAAAATATCATCTAAATCTTTTTTTAGGTGCAAATACGTATGTGACACCCAATCTCTAGCTGCCCCCCCTTTTTTTAACAGAGTGCGTGTTTTAGCTTTCTTTGTTTGATTAACTTTTGTCACATAATTCAGTAAATGTAAAATGGTAAAATATGCATTTATCAAATAATTAAGAATTCTGATCCAAGTGATGTTAATTTTAAGTTCTTACCTCTGTTCACAATACAAAGATATTTTGAAAACAAATATATAATATGGGTCTGCAGGTAACCCATTTCTTACTGTCTTCGTCTTAAAATCCAGAAGAGCTTTCTATCAGTCAGAAATTGAGAGCTACAACATGACAGAGGCATGGAGAGACTGGTGGTTTGCGAACACACCATCGGGAGGAGAAATTATTAAAGACCCTACTGAAAGACTACCAGCCTTTCAGAATAACACTCGAAAACAATGGGTCTCCTCAAATCGACTGCTGACAGGCCATGGCAGAACATCAGCCAACATGTACAAATGGCGACTAAAAGACACTGCAGACTGTCCCCACTGCAGTGGAACCCAGGAGACTGCAAACACATCGTCCTCCAGTGCCCAACAACCAGACTGGAGGGAGGTTTTGACACCGTCCTCAACTGTGATGAGGAATTCGGAACCTGGCTGAAGAGACATAATGTGGAGATGTAGCCACANTCAGAATAACACTCGAAAACAATGGGTCTCCTCAAAGCGACTGCTGACAGGCCATGGCAGAACATCAGCCAACATGTACAAATGGCGACTAAAAGACACTGCAGACTGTCCCCACTGCAGTGGAACCCAGGAGACTGCAAACACATCGTCCTCCAGTGCCCAACAACCAGACTGGAGGGAGGTTTTGACACCGTCCTCAACTGTGATGAGGAATTCGGAACCTGGCTGAAGAGACATAATGTGGAGATGTAGCCATAGGCTACTACTACTGTCTTCGTCTGTTGTTTTTCTTTTCAGCCAATATGCAAGATGGTCGCCAAATAACAAATTTGCCTCATTTTAACTGAGGGAATTGAGGATCTAGCCTTAGGCTTCGAAATCATTTGTTTTGAGCTTTTGACACCAGAAAGTACGAAAGTGAGGCTAAGGTGGCAATAATGGTAGGGAGCTGAAATATTAAAAATCCATTTTTCCCCTCTGTTTTTGTTCAAGTTGCCTGAGCTTACCAAAAATTCGCATAATCCTTTAGCACATTCTTACGTTATATGACACACGGAATAATCATACCATGCTGAATAAAAAGAAGTCTTTTGTTGGGGTGAATGCACCACTTGGCTATGTACCAGGTCTTGGTAGGGGGTAAGTTCAGTGTTTTCGTTGTTGTATTGAAACCATTTTGAAACTATGTTGGTGGCTCTAGTTTCTTTGCATTTAGTAAACAAGTTGCAGTATAACTTGTCTTAGCTTCGAAACTAAGAAAGACAAATTAACCAACGTAAAACTATAACCACCAAGAAAATAAGTTCCACTGATCACATTCGGAGATTACAGAGCAGATTTACCTGGGTTTGCTACAGATTTGTTTATAGAAACTAACAGAAACTAACATTGAGAAAAATACCATTTTCAATTCATAACAACCCTTGACGTCATGAAAGGAATGGATCAGGACGAGCAAGTAGATTTAACTGTGCTTTAGCAAAGCATTTAATAAATTACCTCATAAGTACCTACTGAGTGAGTTTTCTCGTATTGAAAGCCGGGTCCACGCTTGTATTAGTAACTTCCACATGGTTTGGAGACAGAGTGTAATGATGGATGAAGCCAGGTAATGTGAAGAAACTTACCCTGGCTTTCAACAGGGCACAGTATTTGGCCTGTTATTATTCTTTATTTTCTTAAATGACTTGCCAAGTGTCTATGGCCTACAAACAGCTATGAGATTATTTGCCAATGAATGTTTGATATATTGATAAGACAAGAGATCATACTAGCTATGGCTACATGTAGATCTGGAGGCACTTAACACCTGGGGAAACTACAAGGGAATTCACTTTAATACAAACAAATGTATTATTATGTACATACATAAATTAAAACCTGTGTACTATTATTGGTTGGGAGGCAATATACTGCAAGAAGATAAGAAAGGCAAGTACATTGGACTTATGCTTTTTAATAAGGTGAAGGTTGGTGTGCATCAGGTATCAGTGTTAAGCCCACTTCTTTTTATCATTGTTCTGGAGGCCTTGTCAAGGGAGTTTCGTGCCACATGTCCATGGGAATTGCTCTAGGCTGACAACCTGCTCATAATTGCAAAATCTCTTAGCGAACTAATGGAGAGGCTGCATGTTTGGAAGAAAAGACTTGGGTTTAAAGGCTTGAAGGTTAGCATGTTGAAAATGAAGGTAATGATCTCTGCAAAGGATTTGAACACACTGCGAGAATAGGGAGGGCACCTATGTGGGGTTTGCTGCAAAGGTGTTGCCCAGAATTTGATTCTACAGTGGGTGTAATATGTGGATCCGCAAGAGGCATTCTGGATCCACATTTTCTGGAGGCCCCTTCTTTCAAATGTAAAAGGTATGTTGGTGTTTTGCACCCAATTGACATGAGCCCATGCAAAGAGGTAGAAATGGCTGGTGATATGCTGGAGGTGGTTGACAGGTTTGTTTATCTTGGTCATGTCATCTGTCCTGGCAGAGGTTGTGAGCTGCCCACAGTCATTCGATTGTGATGTGCCTGGGGAAATTTAGAGAACAATGCCATTGTTGAAAAGTAAATCCATTTCATTAACAGTACATGGTAAGCTGTATGGTACTTGTGTTCAGATTACAATGCTCTATGGTTCATAATGCTTGGCACCCCATCTTGAAGAAGTCAAATGGCTCATGCATAATGAAAGAGCCATGCTTTTGTGGATGTGTCATGTGAAAAGAGGAACTAGAGTCAGTACATCCACACACTTGAAGTTGCTTCACCTGAAGCCCTTGGATGATTTCCTCAGATGCAATAGGCTAGGATGTTTTGGGCATGTGATATGATCTGACTCTTGGATCAACAGGTGTTCCTCTGTGGAGGTGTTTGGATCAAGACACCAAGGGTGACCAAGGAAGTCTTGGAAGGAATTGATCAAAGGTGATCTGAAGACCCTCAACTTGGTGGAAGAAATGGCTGGTGATTGTGTGACATTGCAAACTTTGCTGAAAGCTACAAGTCAAACACATGTCTGACATTGCCATTGACTATGAATGGACAGTAAGTATGTAGTAGTGAGTTAATTGGAGCCCCAACATTAATTCTGCAACATCTAAAGCATATTAGAAGGAACTTGTACTGATGCCCTTGTAAGTTGCAAATTAGCATGGGTTCGCCCGGTCTGCTCTATTATGGAGTGCAACTACTGTGTCTAGGATCCAGTTCACAATAAGGATATTGACAACCTTGAAAAGGTGCAGAGAAAAGCAGCTAGTTTGTCTGTGGAGAATATGGCACCATTGTTGTCTCACAAATACTCAAAAGATCTTGGGACATGATTTGATGGACTGATGAAGTGACAGTAGAATGCTGTTAGTTTATAAAATTTTAGTCAGTGAATTCAACATACTACCAAAAGTAGTAGATATAGAGTAGTTTAAATCTTATACTAGAGGATACCAGAACAATGTATATCTAGCTTGATCAAGAGCAAAAGACAATTCTTCACCACTATGGTTATCCCTAGTCATCCAATCAATACAGGACTGGAACAAACTTTCTGGAACCACCACAGAATCAAACTCTAGCACCACCTTTGGAAACCAGCTAGCTGCACATAGTTTGTACATCGTTCATTGGTGAATAGTTTTATTAGAGAATTTGCCAATTACTTTACAAGGCAACACAAGGGAAGATCTGTTCTATACCAACCACTCAAGAATTCAATCCAGAACACCATCAGATCATTTAAATACCCCAACAAAAATTAAATTATGGAGATTTTATCTTGCTGGGTGTAATAAACTAAAATATTTATATCATTTCCCATTGGCCTGTCATAAGGCCAAAATGTGTGGCATCAACATAAACTAATCTAATTAATTTTCCAGGTATTCTTTTAAAAAATTAACAATGCACCATGAGTTTGAACCTTTACAATTGCCTTGATTAAATGCAGCTCTCTTACCCATGAAGCAGTGTAGAATAACTTTTGTATACCATTAACTGGATATTGTACTTTCAACCATGATTGCAGTCCATAGATCAGTTACTACAATATTGCTGAGAACACCAGGTACTACCTTTCTGTACAGAAAGAAACACCAAATAAAATACATATGTATTTATACACATATACATATGAACATATATATGCACATATACTTTATTTGTCAGATGGCATTCTTACTGTTAGTCTTTTATAAACGTCTTTTGTAAGTAGCATGACACTTACCCTAAGAGAGTTTCTCATTCATAAGCTTGTTTTGTAGTTGTTTGCAGGCTAGAAGTTTTCCCATATTGATGAATGAATTCTTTGTCTTTACAATCGGAAGTAACTTTTTCTGATACTACTGTTTATTTTTGCTAACTGCTCTGGAAATTTCAAGAATTATTTTCACAGTTTTTAATTATAGAATAAAATGAACTACCAAGTGTTTTACTTGAGGATGATAGCATGTCTTTTTGGTAGTAAGTAATTGGTCTTGTTTGCACAATTATTTCTTAAATCACCCAAATCGTATCTCTTTGTTCATTGGAATATTAGGTACCTCAGTTTACCACCAAATTGGTGTTTTGGTAGATTGTTCTTTTTCCATTTACATACTTGTTGGGTTTTATTATTTTCTTTTCCAGGGAGTGGAAAACTCCATTTTGTTATGATCATGATATTATTTTTCAGTTAGAACAATTAATTCTATTTTTTCTTCAAGTTTTCTTATCCTCTACCCCCCCCCCCCTTTCCTGTTTAGTGGGACTCTTTAAGCTTTCTCTGAGTATTTGAATGGCCAACAAGCAATCAGTGTTACATTTCAGCCCCTTCCAGGGTTTATCTGTACACTGTTTGGTCACTTTTGATTGGACATATTGACTGTTAAGTAATCAATATGACTGATTTTCACCTGAATTGTAATTGATAAATCAGTTTTCATGGTCACAGAATTACAAATAATAATTACCATTATATCCTGTACTTTATTATTTTTCATTCATTACTCTAATTCCAATTCTGTATCCACTGTGAAAAATTTCAGACCCAATAGTGGCATTCCATTATTATCATTCAGGTCATGAGATAAGACAAAAACTTCATTATTACCCATATTTGATAGTGGTTATCTTTTTCAGGTCTGCCTGGTAATCTGCAACCCTGAGACAAAAAACTATTTCTTGCTGAATAATCTGTTTATGAGCATGAGTCTATTGTTTCCTTGCTTACAACTGATCACTTGATCTATCTTGTTTTCATCAATAAAAACACCAGTTCACCCACTATTATATTTGAACATCAACCATCACTTTTTATTAATTAGTTTTTCCTGTATACCTTTATCAGTTAATACTATACATGCCCCTTTTAGTTGTTGCCAGACGTCTATTTTCACATACTGGTTCAATTTGCCACTTCACCCTCACCTTTGGGATATAAAATCTCAAGTTTCCTTATATTAGGTAAAGGTGAAGTTTTGGTATTACGGTGACCCAGTGGAGCAGCACTCTCTTGATACATGAAGCTTACACATGTTGTACTAGTTATTCCTATACAATTGTTTTACACTGACTTATTTACTTTTATTATAACATGGCAAAATCATAATGCATGGATTCCTTTCTTGATGCCTAACAGCACTGATTGTACATATTGTTCTCACTTTATCTAATAACTAGACAATTGGTTTTTTAGAATAATGTTGTTTTACATAAGATCAGTGTTCTCCAAACCACATACCTTTGTTGGTTTGTGTGACTGAAACTACAGTTACCTATAAATTAATCAGATTTATTATGGACATGGTTTTCATTGGATCCTTTTATGTTCTTAAAAATTGTTAATTCCTTTAAGATATGGCTCTTCATAACCCATGGGTAGTTATTTGCACACAAAAAGGTCATTTGGGTGTTTTAGTAATCCTATGTTATGTATTGACAAGGTGATCAACTCAGTAGGTAAGAGTCTAGAATTTTAGTTTAACAACAATCAAATTAATTATTTATTGTAGATTTTGCTGTATTTAAAACAAGTTGTTTTCTAATGTAGTTTTTATTAACATTAGTCTTTAAACTTTTTGAATTTCAGTGCTACAGGATTCACTACCCGATCAGATATTGGTCCTGCAAGGGATGCAACAGATGTTCCGTAAGTAATTTTTCAGAAATTTTAGGGCTTTTTTTTGCTATATACTTGGACAATTCATACTTTTTTGCAGTGTTTGTACCTCTGACAAATCTTCCATGTGCATTACTTATAAATTTAATTTCATATTTCCTTACACATACTTTGTTTTATCACATTTATATCCAATATGTGCCCCCTTTATTTTGATATTGAATGTTTTTGTGAAAAAATGATAAAAAAGGGACACTGCAAGCTGCACATTGTTTCTATCATCTAATATGAAACACAATATCTGGACTGAAACTCAGACAAATCACAACCTGTCTGTAATAAAGGTTAATTTACCTTTTTTTTGAGGTAATTTATTGTAGTTCATATTTGATTATCTCAACTGTTTTATTACTGGCCCCATCAATAATTGTATAAACATTACCATTGGAAGCAGTGTTTATATAAATAATACTGTAGCAAATAGTAAACAAGGAGATTAATCTGAAAATTGATCATGAATTCAAATCTGCTGATCATACAGAAGTGCTCATAAGCCACAGAAGACACAAAGCTTACAGCACAGTAACAACCAAACAAAAATACAAAAATAGAATAGCTATAATGTTAATATTAATGGTCAGTCATTTATTTTATCATTAGAAATACTATTAATACAATTCTGAGTGTTATCTATGAGAAGTTGACTGGACCTGCTTTAGTGTTGGCTGGTCACCTAGTTCCCTTTGACAGAGGAAGCACCTACAGTGGTTGTGACTATACTGTTAATGAAAAAGTTAATGAAAGTTAATAAAGTTAATGAACAAAAGCCTTACATCTCTTGGTGAAAAGGACAATTCCTTCATTTGATGGGTTTGCTTCACAAGTAGTTTGTTTACAGACTTGGTGGGAGAGTTAATGCCTGATCTTGTTTTTCCCTGTTTATACTTGGATAAGTAAGGGAGTGTTTTTTTGATAGTTGCCATCCATGTACCAGAGTGCAATGTTTGGATATTGATGATTTGTTTTAAGGGAGTACTTGTCTGAAATGTTAAAAGCTGTGAATTCAACTTGACTTGAAAGTAAAGGAATTGGTAAAGGTAGAATGTTTTTGTAGTACATGTTCTTCTTCTTCTTTGTCTTTCTGCTATATCTCATTAGGGGCCACTACAGTAAATCAGCTGTCTCTAGCCTGTTCTGTTTGTCACATTAGGATCTGTAGCACCAACAGCCTCCATATCTCAGTCAATCATGTCTTTCCACATTTTCCTCAGCCTCAACAAAATTCAGATCTTGTTTTGGCTTTATAACTCTGGTTGATTTTCTTGTATGCTGATTCTTGATATCCTTGATAGGTGCTGGTTTGTCATCCTTTGTATCAATAATCTTTTCTTTTGCTGGCATTTTTTGTTCAAATGAATCAAAATTTTCTTTTGTTGGAATGGACTCTGTATATGATGGGCTTGGTACTGGTTCATTTTTGCATGGTGTTGGTGATAAGTGTTTTTCAGAATGAGTAATTTATGGTGTAGGTTTGGCTTGAATGTGTGTGATAACTCTTGTTCTAATTTCATGTCTGTTTCTGCAGTACCTGCTTGTGTGTTTATCATCAACAACCCAGTATGAATGTGGGTGTTCATCTTGGCATTCAATGAAACCAGCTTGCTATTTTTTGTTGTTACTGTCCGTAAATCCAATTGCTTGATTAGGTACAAAATTGGGGGGGTTAAAGTCACTTGCTTTCAAGTGTTTCCCTCTTTTTTGCTCCAGTAACTGTTTTTCTTTATCACTGATATTTTGTGGTCTCAGGAATAAAACTTAGCTGTGTATTTATCCTTCTTCCGAAAAACAGCTTTGCTGCACTGGGTAAATTCCCATCGATAGGAGTGTCTAAATAAGCTAGTATAGCATTAGTGAATTCAGCTTGAGTGTGGCACTTTGTAAGTTTGTCTTGTACAGTTCTTATTGCAAACTCAACTCTACCATTGCTCTTATGGTAATCTGGACTTGATGTGTCATGTTGAATTTCCATTTCCTCACAAAAGTTTTTGAACTCTTTCCACTTAAAACAAGGACTGTCGTCAGATATAATGCATTCTGCCAACCCGAGTTTTCGAAAATTCATGTCAAGGGCTTCAGTCACACATTCTGCAGTTGAGTTTTTTAACAAATCATAAGTGATATACCCTGAGTAATAGTGACTAGTGCTGACTTCCCTTTCTTCAACTCCATTAGTTCCAATCCAAGAATCTGCATTGGCCTTATTGCACCAATTTGCCTCTCTGGGACTACTGGTGTCTTTCTAGGATGTACCTGGCAGTCTGTATAGCTATCAATCATGTCCTGTAAGTCATCTTTTGATTTAGGCCAAAAAACTGCTTGCCTAGCTCTGTGGAGTGTTGTTGCCTTGGTGCCCTTGATGTAGCTGTTACAAGATGGCTTCTTGTTTTGCAGATGGTACCACTACTCTGTTTCCCTTCATAATAAGTCCATCCAGGACCATCGGTTCATCACAGTGGGGCCAGTAGTGGTGGAGTACCACCTCTAAATCTTGCTTGCTGTCTGGCCATCCTTTCATAATTAATTCTTTTTACAACCCCAAAAAACCAACAACTTCATGTTGTTTAGTGACCTTATGCTTTTTGAGGAGCCATGGCTTAATGGTTAGTGCAACTGCACAGTAACCAAGAGTTCCGGGTTCGATTCCCCGAGCTGTCGAGGAGAATTTGGAACTTTACAAAGAAAAAAGCCATTGGTTGGCGTCAGGAAGGGCATCCGGCCAAGAAATTCCTCACTGCCAAATCCAAAGTCCCTCTGAAGGGCACCGTCTGAGCCCCAATTGCTGGGGGAAAATGACGTTAAAACTAAAAAAAAAAAAAAAAAAAAATGCTTTTGCTTCTTATCACTAAAACATACCTTTTCAAAGTGATTTCTACCATTACAGTTGTGGCAAGTTTGTCCCCATGCTTTGCATTCCTTTTTTACATATTTGTGTGTCTGCCCCCCACATCTTGTGGACTTCCTATCTCTGATTCATTACTTTGGCCTTTCTTTGAAGGGACTGTTTTCATTGATTTTCATGCATCTCAGGAGTATGTAGCATTAATGGTCACAGTATTGTCCTCAAATCTTCTCACGGTCACTTTAACAGCTTCAAACTGATGTAGAATTTCTAGACAATCAGCTATTTTGGCAATTTTTCATTTAAACATAAGACTATGTTTGCATACTTTGTCTAAGTAGCTGTGAATAAGTTTGTCCACAATAAAAAAATCCACACCATCAGGAAATTCTGATTGACGAAATAGTTTCATTAATTTTGAAAAATATGCAGTAGTATTTTATCCTTTGCCTTGTCGAGCACCAAAGAAACTTCCATGTGCTTTACGAAAGAAAGTCAAATGTGTAAAACACTTTGCTAAAGTATCCAACAAGATCTTTGTTGGTTCTGTTACTAGATTAGGGTCCTCATTTTGCTTTGCTTCAATAAGCTCCTCCACATAACCACCAGCCCATATAAATACGTGATTTATTTTGACCTTATCCATTTTATTGGCTAATAGTCCATCCAAAATTCGCTCAACTTCATCCTTCTATAATTTAAACTGGGAGTAGGCATTGGGTGAAGACCATTTCACTTCAGTAGCAGGATGATAAAATCCAAATCCTTGTGCCATTGTGATTAGTGATGTGAAAGGCTAGGTCCATCAAGTGTAAGTAAATTATAATGACAGTAGAACGTAATAAAAATATCCATGAAGAGCATGAGGTCGATTAAACATGTCCTGGGTTCACCATGTTTTATTTTGCGACTGTTCTATTTTTATAACCTTTTATAACCTAAGATTGTTAAAGATAATATTATTATTATTGTTTTTGTTGTTTTTAACCATTTTCAGATTAAAAATATTCAGTAGTCATTGCCTGAATAGGGTGACATTTGTGTGTATGTGTGTGTTTGTTGTTGTTACTTTTGTTCATGTAGTTTTTCTGTTCTAAATTTGTAAAGCATGAGCTAGAGAGAGCTTCCTTAAACGTACAAAAACATATCCTAAAAACAAACCAGAAAAGGCTATTATTATGTTGTGAATGGGAGAATGCGTAGTTGTGTTAGTATCTGATCATGATAGCTTAGTTCTAACAACTCAGTCATGTTGTAGCACACTTTGTTATATTTATCCATAGCCAAAACTGAAGTTAATGAACAGAAGTTTGTAATTAATAATTATAAAGTCTTGATTAATTCTCCATAATTTTAAGTTGAGGTACATTTAATCAGGTATGACATAAAGAAATGTTTATTTGTCAGGGAAAATTGAAAATTGATGTACCTCCAGTAGCTTTTTATATAATGCACAAGTTTGGTAAGAAGCTTGTGGCAACTGAAAGCAGTTGCTGATGTAACAACAACAAGAAGTTTGTATGCAATGTTTAAAGGAATATTCACACTTAAAAGGCAAGCAAAAGGAGAGAAACTGTTAAAGGCTTTGAGAAACAACCAAGTTTTTAGAGTAAATATGTTTTCCAAAAGGCTTGTTTCAGTTAGGATCCTATTCTGTTTTAGTTTGTGATTGAAACTTATGGAAATTGTGATACGTTTTAAATTTTTATATGAATGACTTGCTGATCATATATTGTTTGTAGTTTTTTGTTTACATTGCTTTGGGTTTAATTGTACCCTTTTTATAAAACTATTTTTATCAGCGATGAAAGGCATGCTAAGCCAGGACAAAAAAGAGATGAAGATGAAGATGAAAATGAAGATTTAAACGATTCAAACTATGATGAGGTATGCCTGTTTTAAAAATATCAATATTTATAGTATAAATAAAAATTTGAAATAACATATTTTTTTGTTTATTGTATTTTATTTGTTAAAATATCTTATCTTTGTAGTTAATTTGCATCATTGTTAATATGGTTCCTGGAAAATTTAAATAGTAGCTCTATTCATAAATAACTGACCACATAATAATTGTGTGACAATGTAATATTCATTAGGGTTCAATATAAGAGGTGTTGCAAGTATAACACCTGTTACTTGTAGCAGCTTGATACCAAACTTGCATTACATGTGTGATAGAGGAGGTGTTTGGTCCTTTTCAAACTTAAATTTATGCTTAGAAGGAAATGACCCAAATACCACCTAAAATCTACTAACAATGTCAACACTTTTAAACACAAGACCAAAGAATACTATTTTCAAAATATACAGAAAGAAGAAGACAATATATACATCTACTACTGACAACTCATGTTTTCACTCTCATAAAGAGCCAGGCATTCTAAAAGGACATCTCATTTTAAAACACGTTTATATATTTAAATTTTATCTCCCTTTTTTTTCCATTAAAAAATCATCTCTTAAGGGACCATTATGGAAATAAGGTCAGTTTGACCTTTTAATGTTATCCCTGCCACTTCAATTAGGGGTGATCTGTCATTATTTTTATTTTAACTCAAATTGTAATATTTTTATGCAACATTCTTTTTAGTATTAATTTATACAAAAGTTTGTAAATTAACTTTAAATTGTAATTTATTGACTTTCTAGGCCTTTCTTTTTTTAAACATCTGTAAACATTTTTCATTTTTGTTTGTGGCAAATAAAAACTTACTTACTTTAATGAGGTTTGTTGGTTTATTTTTGCATGCAAAATGACTTTCTCAAGAATTATTGTATACCTGGCTCAAGACAAGTAGCTTTGAACAACTATCTGATGTGAATGTAAAGGAATAACCATTTTTACTTTTTATTACTTTTCTTACAGAATATTTGATAACATGTTCTACCTTTGACTTTTATATCGTTGAAAACTGACATTGACATTATCATAAAACATACTGGTAATTATGGTTTTGCAGCTGGAATTTTATGATAAACAACTCAGTGAACTGTACCTGTAGCAGACCATAGTAGACAAGCTTAATCCAAAGCTAGTGTAGTAGCCATTGCTGTCAGATATAGTAGGAATTACTTGAGATGGTTATGAGATGTGTCTGCTTTGTTGTATATTGTGTTTTTAGTCAACTCAGGTATCCTTTTGCCTTGAGGTACTGTCAAACTGGTGATTATAGAGCCCAAATTGGTAATTGTTGGAGACATAAATGTACAAGGATGTTGAGATGAAGGAAGACAGAGGAATGCCTGTGTCAATGTATTTTGATTAGATCTTCAAATCACAGAAATCCATATACTCATTGAAGACATGTACATCATAAATGTCAACCATGTGGATGGAAGAGTTTGAAAATATAACATTTGCCATGGAAGAATTTACCGAGAAAATCATTTTTGGTACAGCCTTAATGACAGAGGAGTCCATTAAGCCATGCTTCAAATAAGTATCAGACCAAATATTAATAGCATCAATAAAAATAACACAATGAACACTAAGCTGCATAAACTCCAGCCCTTAAAGCGAGTGAACAAAAGTCACAAGTAAGAGAAGATTTTTGTACTGAATTGATTCAAATCTGTTCAAAACACAAGAAACACAAACATACCTTCATCTAAATGGAAGACTTAAATGATAAGGCATAATCTGTTCACTACTAATATCTGGATAAAAATGGGTGAATTTAGAGAAAGATTAATGAGCTTGAATGGAGAATGCCCATTACAATTTGCCAAAGTACATGACTTAATACTAGAAGTTCTCATGATTAAATAGAATTTTCTCCATGATGATGAAGAACTGACCACTGACAAGAGCCAAAAAATAGAATTGAAGGAAAAAACAAGACCTTAAGAAGGATAAGACAAATTCTGAAAGCAAAGCATAATGGATCATTTAGTAAAGACTTGAAAGATTAGAACAGAACAAAATGTGATCTAAACAAAAACCATCAAGTGATGCATAAATTTTATTCACTTAAGTCACAAAAACCATTAAAGATATATGACCAAGACTTAAACCTGGTTTCCTCAATGAAGTTTGTAATAGGAATTATAACGCAATGCACTGATAACCTATTCTCCTCAGATATCACAGTTAAACCAGTTAAAATTGATTCCACCTGTCATACAAAAAGAAATAATGGCTGCAAGTAAAGTAAAGAACAGTGAAGCTGCAGAGAAAGATGGGTTCCATGCCAGATTGATTAAATATGGCCTTGATATTTTTTTCTCTCTAATTATTGAAGTCTTGAACAAGATAAGCAAGTCTAAAAAACATCCAGAAGATCTAAGATCAGATATACTATATCCAATATCACAACCTCCAGAGAAAAATGAAAGAATAAAATAGGGCCAATAATCCTACTCTCTTTACTATGAAAAACACAAACTACAAAACTAACAGAGTGATGTTGGAACAGGCTAAAAACACACACATCACTCTGAAAATTAACCTAATAAAGTAGACTATCAACCACTGAACAAGTATTTGTGATAAAGAAACTCATAGAAACAGGAATAATATCTGTATATTTCCAAATCTTTGTGCTGCTGTTGGATATACCCAAAATGTTTGATACAGTAAATCATGATTTTATCAGCCTGTTATTGCATAAAAAATATGTTTTGATACTTCAGAAAGGCATTAACATGCATTAGAGCATTCATCATTTATGGGTTTTGGTCTCGATTGAAACAAACCACTTGGAAAACTGATTCTGAAAAGGACCATGAAAACAAAACGTCTGAGATTTTCTAAGAAATATGCATATTGGAGCAAAAATCATTCAGAAAAAGTGAGCACTACTTTTGAGCCAATTCAGGAGTTTTTTGACCAGTGTTTGTAACAGCAGGAGACCACTTGAGAGAAATTCTTAAGAGGATACAACCAAGATACAATGAAATACTGGCCAAGCGTGGTAAAATGGAGTTGAATGGCTATGAAAGGTACAGCTGATCTCATTTTTCTGTCTAAAGGAATCATGATAAATGGTACTAGGTTCGGTGAATTGTGATTAAAGAAAAACTTCAGTTGCACGTGTTTGCTCATAACTGAAATTTTTATTGAAGGCAGTGAACTGGGCCTTATGTTGGGTTTTTAAGGACTAAGTTGCAAATAGTGAACTTACCAGTGACGAGGGTCTTGAAAAGGCAGTGAAAGATGTCTGGTTTCACAATAAAAGCAATGAGTGAAGCTTGCTTGTGAACAGGATGTTTGTGAACAACATGTTCAGATGCTTGCAAGCCATGATTAACAACCCAAAACGACGTCATTATTTCGAGAAGGCAAGGTAAGTTATTGCCTCTGGAACTTTTTTAATTTGTTGCGAATGCATCTTGAAGGAGATTTACGAAACGTGCATGCTGTTTTAACTTTGAGGATGTAAACAAATGTGATATCAGTAGCTTATTTTCCTTATTTTTATTTAATGTCATATTTTTTGGTTGCAGGAGACATTGCATAACAACAACACAGATGGGAACACCACTCTTTTATTTCAATCGTATTTTTTTACATAATTTATTTATTTATTTATTTATTTTATTTACGAATATTTATACAGGATAAAAGCTTCAGTTATTTACATATTTACATAAATACTTTTATCATTGTTTGTCCTGTAGAATATAATAAAAGATATAATAAGAACTGATTAAAAACTATATAAAATTAAAAGCCTTCAAATTTCAATCAAGATGAAGATAAAAAGGGTCTTCTATCTTCAAGCGGCATATTATTAAATAGCTTAGCTCCACCATAATAAAAACTAGATCTAGCAACTTCTAGTTTTATTGATGGGAGTTTTAATAAATTGGCATAATTTCGAGTCCTTTTAGAATGTTTCATAATTTTAAAGTAGTTGTCAAAATCTTCGTGTTGAAGGTTCTTTTTAATACACTTTCCGACCAGTGAACAGACTTGTGATTCAACAACTTGAATAATACTTTTTGTTGGCTTCCCAATGATCTTTGCAGCACGACGTTCTAGTGAGGTGAATTTTGATTTCTGAGTAGCTGTAAAACTGGTTTTGATGGTTGAACTGTATGTGAGTATCGGTAGTATCATCATCTTGTATATCAGGTTTGCAGCGTCGATGGTTAAATTTCTTCGTACGTTGGTTAACAGTCTAAGTCTTCCACAGGCTTTCTTGTATGCGCGGTCGAAATTTGAAGCCAATGACAGATGGTTAT
>RDPX01000463.1:225218-240244 GCA_003991215.1 Morbakka virulenta | reverse complement strand
AGAGAGAGAGACAGAGAGAGAGAGAGAGAGAGGGAGAGAGAGAGAGAGAGATTGTCTGTGTCTTGTGGTAAAATTTGAAGATTTTAAGGGAAAAAGAATATTTATTCTACACTGAAGTGGGTTTGACACATTCTTTGACGCGAAAACGTGTTTTGACTTAAGCTGATTTGTTGGATTGGGTATTTCATTCTAAATTTGTAATTCATTTGTAGTTTTTCTTATCTTTTACCCCTGCTATTAAAAACATATCATCATGTGAAAACAAAGTTGATGTATTTTTGCCCCATGTGAAATTTTTACCTAAAGGCATCAACAAAACTTTGGTTTTACCTGACTTAAAGCATTTTACAATTATAATTTTAGAGAGAAAAAGTTAAAAGAAGAAATTGAGAAATATCGACAGGAGCGCCCGAAAATTCAGCAACAGTTTTCGGACTTAAAGGTAGAAAGTTTTAATTATTACATATAGTTTTTCCCGTCAGTACAGTGTTTTTTTTATTTGTTATCAATAACGATAGAGAAAGAGGATAAGTGAGGCACTTGTAGTTTATATTAGGACTTTCTACTCCTTCAGCAATTTTAATTTTCGGTATAACATTTGAAACCCAAGTATGTTGTTTGTTATTTGAGAAGCCGATTTGCCCAGGTCCTGTGATTTAACCTATCTGTATGACTTAGAAGCAGATCAGTTATTAATTACACTAAAGTAACCCTGATTAATTACACATCTAAGTGTCAGCATAAATTCTATCGCCAAATCAACTAGTAACAGTGTTATGGCTTTAATTGTGATTCCATGATATACACACTTTCACATACACACATACATACAATAAATGCACCATAAATACATATACATAAGTTGTTTAGACAGGCATGCACTTTTGAAGTTGAAGGCAAGAGATTAAGAAGAGGACTAGATGCAAACTGACGTTAAAAGCTGCTTCTACGTGCCTTTAGGAGAACAAATAGACATGAATAACCTACAAGAGCAAAGATAAGTCTTTGGAGAACTGTATAATGTAAGATTTGTAGTGTAGGATAGAATTCTTCTGCATGTAACCATGTAGTGCACGCTTTTTTTCTCCTTTCGCTGTTTTACCTGCCATCAGGGGTCAGAAGCATAAGTCTGTTCACGCCCTCTAGTCCTATTTATTGCACCGTGCTTTTTATTATCATCTTCTTTCCATTTCTTTTTTATCACGTTATGTCAGCTCAGCTTCTTCCTTCCAACAGATCTACTACCTGGCGCTGGCGCGGGCTCTGTTCGGGCTCTTTGTATTCCACTTGCCTCTTCTTTTTTTTGCTTCATGTCTAAATCATCTCAATTTTGTTTCCCTTAACTTAGCGTATGGAACCTTTAGTACAAATATACAATGGTGGTATCGATGTTTTTATGCTAAATTGTTTACTCTGTCTAAACTTTTGACTTTATTTGTAGAGAAAATTGTCGGAGGTATCAGATGAGGATTGGTCTTCCATTCCTGATGTAGGAGATGCTCGAAACAAGAAACAGAGAAACCCAAGATCCGAAAAGTAGGGAGCGGTTTTGGTTTTCTTTAATCCAATACCAATTTACATCACATTTACTGTTGACTGTGGTTTTTAATCTTTAAATAGTCAACTAGAAATCATTGAAAAATTGTTATTGCACATGGCGAAGCTGCACCTCAATCATGAATACATTTGAGTCTTGCATGGACTAGTAAAGGTTACCAGATCCGTTTTAGTTAAATCAAAAAGTAAGTTTGCAAGGGTTTAATCTTTGCAATCGTTTTTTAAAACATGAAACACGGGGTATTCTGAGTTGACAAGATCACTTACTGAATTGATATCACTTTTCCAGCTTACGGGTTTAGGGTTTTGAATTTGTAATAGGTTGGCAGTGGTAGTTAAATTTTGTTAGCTTATGTATTATTGTAACCAGTTAATAATAACTAATCATTGAATACTGAAGATTGAGTTATTATTTCTGAGATTTTTCGCAACCAGTTTATTTTTGTTTGTTGTGTTTGTTTTCTTTCTTTCTTTAGTGCAGGAGGCCATATTACTGGAAGGGTGTAGGATATACTATTGATGTGATTGCTGCACTGCAGGGAATGGATTGTTTCTTTTATTTTTCTTGTTGTTGTGTTGATTTCCATGTTAATAATCCTTTTATTTTCCCAATCAAAGGTGTGATCTTGTGTCCAACAGTGTTCGGCTATTTCATGATTCGTGGTGTCACCTTTCTGAACAGTTCTCTTGTGTTCTTTTTCTCTTTGACCCAAGGAACGCTTTGATTCACTCTCGAAACTAGCCTGACGATGAGAGAAGTATCTCTTGAAACGTAGCTCGGAAAAAGCTTACGACTCATAACATGATAAAGCTCTCACATCTAATTTATTTTTGTTAAAATGATTATTATAAAGAGGAGTCTGAAAGGTTTTGAGGGAGGTGGGCAAGTTTATATTCAAGAGAGTGGCACACCATTCACATGCATAGGTAATGACTAAGGAGTACCTTATAATGGAAATATATTGTCTTTAATTTTGTTACTAAAATTTTAGGTTCACGCCAGTTCCCGACAGTGTGCTGAGATCTGCAATAATGACGGGGCAGTCTTCTTCGGCTTTAAATCCTATGCAGCAGGTATGTGGATATTGACGACATTTCTGTTAAGGTCAGAATGTATAGCCTTATACATAAGCAGATTTATAAAAAAGCATGTTAGCATTTTTTAAAATCTATGAGTGTAATTGTATTTGGTTAGGTATCGTATGTTTGTCAATACGTTTACCTTATTACACCAAAATAAGACGCTGAAGTTATTAAGCGGCACAAAATTAAGCGGCACAAAATTAAGCCGCACAAAATTAAACGGCACAAGATTAAGCCGCCAGTAATTAAGCAGCAACAGCGGAAAAGCCGCATTTTTGGTGACATTAATTAAGCCGCTGTGCGAATGTAAACATTCAGAGAAATTAAGGGAAACTTGAGAAATCACAACGTTTCATTGACTCTTTCTTTGAGAAAGCCAACAAGATCGAATATAACACCGAAGAAAAATAATGACCGCATGTGTAACTGTCGAAGTAAAGCCAACTGCCCCCTTGAAGGAAAGTGAATTGCTTGGAATTTTGCACTCTATAAAACCGAGGTGATAACGGCCTCTGATGTGTTAATTTATTATGATGCTTCGGAAGGAGAATTCAAGACTCATTATAATAACCACACGAAATCATTTAGATTAAAGAGGTATATTAATGGCACAAAACTATCAAAATATATCTGGGACTTAAAAGAAAAATATACAAATATATTTATATATGTATATACATCTTAATAAGGATCTGAAGTACGTTTTGCCCCCTCCCGTGCGTACTTTACTGAGTTAGTAATCCCGGTAAATCGGAATCCCGATCTGATAATTTTATGACCTTCTACAGTTTTGAAAAATTCGCAAACTGTTTTGAGGGATTGAAGATACAATGGCTTTAACGTGGTCAACTTTAAGTCCACTTTGATGGTCGTAACATCGTGATTTGGATCTTCTAACAATTCCTGCATGATAACAGACGTAAAATATTTGCTGAATTCGTTATTAAATCCATTTTATTAAATCTTGCATTCAAGTGGCTGCACGAGGTGTGTCAAATTTTTCGGCACCGTGACGCATTCGATCCCTAACTCCGCCAACCTGGCTTCTACTTTTGGTGTATTTTGACCAGTGAAGGCGTCTCATATGAGCAGACATTTCTGATTTTTTTGAGTTTCAAATCGGTTTTCACGTGTTCAATGTAAGGCGCTAATATACAATCAATCACACGAATAGTTTCTTTTTCGTTACTCCAATGAGTGTCATTATATGAAAACAAAAAATTTTCGTCACCAGGGCGAACTTTTGGGAGACACCTTGCCGTTTTTCCTTTGTATTTTACTTGCAACGGCAGAAGTTTACCACTTAAGGTCTCAATTAATGCCAATGTTATCGCGCGCTTATCGCTTCCACCAGCAATTGGAATGTGGTTTTCACCCTCACCAGCTATGTTATCTTACTAGCGGAGACAAACTTCGATGGCGTTTGATCAAGATTAAGAATTAGTTCATCGGGGATGTTATGAGCCTGAACTATTGATGCGATATCGTGCAAATATTGAGTTCGAATTTCCCGCCATAATGCACGCGAAACGACTGGCCGAGACGTAGTTGTTGTTCGCCGAGAGAGCTTCATCCGCCCGCAGAGAGAACGTTCCCATGATCTGGTAACTTGAAATTCTACAAACATCCCATACTTTTTCATGTCAGAACGAATCAGCTCCGCTAGAACCCTACGTAGGACGTGAATATTGATCATAGCACCAGAGATTAACAATCATACATTTCAACTTTTTGTCAAGTTCAGAAGAGAGCAGCGTTGGTATTCCGCGCTTCATCCCAATCGAGATATTTGCTTGTTGTGGATTGGCTGTCAATTGGGATTTATACTTTTCAGTCCATCCTCTAACGGAGCTCTCATTTATGCTTGGGAATTCATCCAAAAAGTGCATTGCAGCGGGACGATTTCCATGTAACATGGCATAACGTGCAACTCTTAACTTCTCTTCCTCTTTATACATAGTTCGCTTTTTTCATTATTTTTGTCTGTTTCCTAGCTCCTGTGATACGTTACTTTCCTCTCGCCGTGTGATGCCCTCGACCTCCAAAGAAACCCGATCGAACTTTTTGATTTAGATGGTGCAAAATATTTAAACAAAGACATGATGCTATTTCTGAGTCAAACAACTTTGTGTACATGTATGGCCAATGCTCGAATATACCATATATATGCAATGTTCGATTTTATACAAATTTCGAATGCGGCTTAAATAAGTCATGCTTGGACGTTCGATGATTGCAATCATTGGCAAATTTGATTTTATTAAATTACGAGTTCGCAGCACCGTAGTAATACAATAACATGGTGTCAGTAGTAACTCATTGCTATTAATTTACCACAGCATTGCGTGGATTCCACGTATTTTATAATACCGTAAACTGGAAGCCCTTTGTTGGGCAGAAACTGACATTTAATTATGAACACAATAACCCGCACTACAAGTCTGCGGTTTGTGGAAAAACAATATTGGCAGGAAAGTTAGCGAATTCTGTTGTTGGTCATGTTCCACGCGAAATAACACGGCACATTTGGTTAGCATTACAAAAAGAAGCAACAATTTCTCCTACAGTGGTAGATTTAAAGCCCAAACAGTCGACTTTCCTTCAGGGTGGCCTGGAAATTTTAATCGATAGGACTGTTTTCTGGACAAGTGCTGAAAAGCTAGAAATTTTACGGAAAATGATCAAGACCGTAAATTTTCATTCATATGTGGACAAGAGTAAGACATTGTTAAAGGAAATGGGCGTTAACAATGGTGATAAAGATGATGACGACGATGATGACTAAATTATGTAAAAGAAATCATGTAAAAATAAAAGGTGAACTATAGTGTAAAACAAGCGTTTTTGTTTATTTCTTGCAACGGTCACCATTTGCCCCCAAGTGCTACGATATCAAAATACCTAAATCATTAATAATTCGTTGAAAATAGCGATTCCAATTTTTGTAAAAATAACAATTACTACACAAATTAAGCCGCTATATTAAGTAAGCCGCCATTTATTACTTCCCTCTCTCTTGCTCTACCCCTCTCTGTCCCTCTCTCTTCCCTCTCTCTCTTCCCTCTCTCTCTTCCCTCTCTTTCCGCACTCCCTCTTTCGCACTCTCTAAATGCCAGTAACGTAGTTATTTAATTGTTTTGTTATTGTTCAATTCATTCAATGCTGCTCCACCTCCATATCTCTCTCTCCATCATAACCGATACCTGCGAATATGGANTGTAAAAATAACAATTACTACACAAATTAAGCCGCCAAAAATTAAGCCGCTATATTAAGTAAGCCGCCATTTATTACTTCCCTCTCTCTTGCTCTACCCCTCTCTGTCCCTCCCTCTTCCCTCTCTCTCTTCCCTCTCTCTCTTCCCTCTCTCTCTTCCCTCTCTTTCCGCACTCCCTCTTTCGCACTCTCTAAATGCCAGTAACGTAGTTATTTAATTGTTTTGTTATTGTTCAATTCATTCAATGCTGCTCCACCTCCATATCTCTCTCTCCATCATAACCGATACCTGCGAATATGGATTGAGACTTGTTTTCATGATTAATTTTCACAGTTAACTCGAAATGCTGGCATTGAAATAAGTGCTTGGACCAAATTGTTAGGTCTCACTTGTTATACTCAAATATACTTGTATGTGTTTATGCGCATGTATGAATTACAGATAACAAGTATACAACAAATTGTACAAATTATAAAATTTCTACTATATATTTGCGTAACCTTTTTGTAAATCTTACTGTAAGTGGTTTAAAGACTACCATAAAAAAAGCTTCATCTCCCCAAAAATTCCTTTTAGCAACTTGGTGGATTTACGACGCCATTTCCTGGGACTACAACGCCTGGATATACAACCCCATCTGGAGACTTGGATTTAATTAAGATTGGAGAAGCGAGGAAGTCGCTTGTTGGTGTTCGCTTGGATCAGGTAAATCGTTTTATGTTGTAGTTTAGTATTTAAGGAACCATCCATGTTCTTTGCAGGGGTTGCATTAGATAGGACAGGACAACTTTGATTTCTTCCAGGAATTATGAAAATAGTCGTTTAATGTTGTTTGTCAGAGATCTGTCTGCAGAGGGTATGGCTTGCTGCTCTTAGACTGACCATCCAAAATACTGTAAAATGTGTGTGATATTTATAGATCGATTATGTATCTTCATTATGTATTACATTTTACAAGCATTAGTGTGTAACGCTGTTAGAGACAGACTATTTTTCTTCATTCTCAGCATTGGTGTCGTGATCTATAAGGACATTACACAGTGGATGCCACATTTAAACAGTGTAAAAGCTTTTTTAAATCCGACTCCAAATTTAGCTTGTCGTCAGCAAAGCCTCTACAGAAATCTGGCTCTTCTAGGATTTATTCCTTTATATTACTGCGCAGATTAATTCGTGTCTCCACACCTATTGGTTGGTTTTTTGTTGGATCTGAAGGTTAACTATGAGAAAGGCACTTGTTTAGTGTACAGTCATAGTGCACTTTTGTCGTCGCAGATATTATTTCTCACAACCAAATCACCGTTCTTGAAGAATTTCTAATAAACTTTAATTGCGGCCCCACAGATTTTACCTAGTATTCTTTGACACTTTTAAAAGTCTTTACTTTTCCTATTGCTTTCTTCTTTTAACCTGACCTTTGACCTTTTTCGATGGCGCCTGTCTTTATTTGTGAACGGTCGTTTATGAACGACATTCATCGGCCTTGTGATTAGTGCTTTCTAGGCTAATTTTTTCAAGTATCTCTTGCGTGACAAGAGATCGACCTAACTATTCTCGTCATTTAAATTTGTTTGTTGTCAAGTGAAGAAGGTTTTCTTGTGTTTTTTTGTGCTGATGAGTCTTGGAGTATTTCATTGCTTTTCTGACCTGAAAAGACAGACGGACAAAAGCTTAAACTTATATCGCTTGTCCAATATGGTTGTTATGTTCATGTTTTCATGTGGAAATCCTTTTCTCGTACAAGGCCAATTTAAAACAGTTTTGGTGTTATTTATCAGTCTAAGATTGTGGTAAGGCAGCTATGCGATTTCGACAGTACCAATGTGTTGTAGTGTTATTTATCAGTTTAAGATTGTGGTAAGGCAGCTATGCGATTTCGACAGTACCGATGTGTTGTAGGGTTATTTATCAGTTTAAGATTGTGGTAAGGCAGCTATGCGATTTCGACAGTACCAATGTGTTGTAGTGTTATTTATCAGTTTAAGATTGTGGTAAGGCAGCTATGCGATTTCGACAGTACTAATGTGTTGTAGGGTTATCAGTTTAAGATTGTGGTAAGACAGCTATGCGATTTCGACAGTACCAATGTGTTATAGGGTTATTTATCAGTTTAAGATTATGGTAAGGCAGCTATGCGATTTCGACAGTACTAATGTGTTGTAGGGTTATCAGTTTAAGATTGTGGTAAGACAGCTATGCGATTTCGACAGTACCAATGTGTTATAGGGTTATTTATCAGTTTAAGATTATGGTAAGGCAGCTATGCGATTTCGACAGTACTAATGTGTTGTAGGGTTATCAGTTTAAGATTGTGGTAAGACAGCTATGCGATTTCGACAGTACCAATGTGTTATAGGGTTATTTATCAGTTTAAGATTATGGTAAGGCAGCTATGCGATTTCGACAGTACTAATGTGTTGTAGGGTTATCAGTTTAAGATTGTGGTAAGACAGCTATGCGATTTCGACAGTACCAATGTGTTATAGGGTTATTTATCAGTTTAAGATTATGGTAAGGCAGCTATGCGATTTCGACAGTACTAATGTGTTGTAGGGTTATCAGTTTAAGATTGTGGTAAGACAGCTATGCGATTTCGACAGTACCAATGTGTTATAGGGTTATTTATCAGTTTAAGATTATGGTAAGGCAGCTATGCGATTTCGACAGTACTAATGTGTTGTAGGGTTATCAGTTTAAGATTGTGGTAAGACAGCTATGCGATTTCGACAGTACCAATGTGTTGTAGGGTTATTTATCAGTTTAAGATTATGGTAAGGCAGCTATGCGATTTCGACAGTACTAATGTGTTGTAGGGTTATCAGTTTAAGATTGTGGTAAGACAGCTATGCGATTTCGACAGTACCAATGTGTTGTAGGGTTATTTATCAGTTTAAGATTATGGTAAGGCAGCTATGCGATTTCGACAGTACTAATGTGTTGTAGGGTTATCAGTTTAAGATTGTGGTAAGACAGCTATGCGATTTCGACAGTACCAATGTGTTATAGGGTTATTTATCAGTTTAAGATTATGGTAAGGCAGCTATGCGATTTCGACAGTACTAATGTGTTGTAGGGTTATCAGTTTAAGATTGTGGTAAGACAGCTATGCGATTTCGACAGTACCAATGTGTTATAGGGTTATTTATCAGTTTAAGATTATGGTAAGGCAGCTATGCGATTTCGACAGTACTAATGTGTTGTAGGGTTATCAGTTTAAGATTGTGGTAAGACAGCTATGCGATTTCGACAGTACCAATGTGTTATAGGGTTATTTATCAGTTTAAGATTATGGTAAGGCAGCTATGCGATTTCGACAGTACTAATGTGTTGTAGGGTTATCAGTTTAAGATTGTGGTAAGACAGCTATGCGATTTCGACAGTACCAATGTGTTATAGGGTTATTTATCAGTTTAAGATTATGGTAAGGCAGCTATGCGATTTCGACAGTACTAATGTGTTGTAGGGTTATCAGTTTAAGATTGTGGTAAGACAGCTATGCGATTTCGACAGTACCAATGTGTTATAGGGTTATTTATCAGTTTAAGATTATGGTAAGGCAGCTATGCGATTTCGACAGTACTAATGTGTTGTAGGGTTATCAGTTTAAGATTGTGGTAAGACAGCTATGCGATTTCGACAGTACCAATGTGTTATAGGGTTATTTATCAGTTTAAGATTATGGTAAGGCAGCTATGCGATTTCGACAGTACTAATGTGTTGTAGGGTTATCAGTTTAAGATTGTGGTAAGACAGCTATGCGATTTCGACAGTACCAATGTGTTATAGGGTTATTTATCAGTTTAAGATTATGGTAAGGCAGCTATGCGATTTCGACAGTACTAATGTGTTGTAGGGTTATCAGTTTAAGATTGTGGTAAGACAGCTATGCGATTTCGACAGTACCAATGTGTTATAGGGTTATTTATCAGTTTAAGATTATGGTAAGGCAGCTATGCGATTTCGACAGTACTAATGTGTTGTAGGGTTATCAGTTTAAGATTGTGGTAAGACAGCTATGCGATTTCGACAGTACCAATGTGTTGTAGGGTTATTTATCAGTTTAAGATTATGGTAAGGCAGCTATGCGATTTCGACAGTACTAATGTGTTGTAGGGTTATCAGTTTAAGATTGTGGTAAGACAGCTATGCGATTTCGACAGTACCAATGTGTTGTAGGGTTATTTATCAGTTTAAGATTATGGTAAGGCAGCTATGCGATTTCGACAGTACTAATGTGTTGTAGGGTTATCAGTTTAAGATTGTGGTAAGACAGCTATGCGATTTCGACAGTACCAATGTGTTATAGGGTTATTTATCAGTTTAAGATTATGGTAAGGCAGCTATGCGATTTCGACAGTACTAATGTGTTGTAGGGTTATCAGTTTAAGATTGTGGTAAGACAGCTATGCGATTTCGACAGTACCAATGTGTTATAGGGTTATTTATCAGTTTAAGATTATGGTAAGGCAGCTATGCGATTTCGACAGTACTAATGTGTTGTAGGGTTATCAGTTTAAGATTGTGGTAAGACAGCTATGCGATTTCGACAGTACCAATGTGTTATAGGGTTATTTATCAGTTTAAGATTATGGTAAGGCAGCTATGCGATTTCGACAGTACTAATGTGTTGTAGGGTTATCAGTTTAAGATTGTGGTAAGACAGCTATGCGATTTCGACAGTACCAATGTGTTATAGGGTTATTTATCAGTTTAAGATTATGGTAAGGCAGCTATGCGATTTCGACAGTACTAATGTGTTGTAGGGTTATCAGTTTAAGATTGTGGTAAGACAGCTATGCGATTTCGACAGTACCAATGTGTTATAGGGTTATTTATCAGTTTAAGATTATGGTAAGGCAGCTATGCGATTTCGACAGTACTAATGTGTTGTAGGGTTATCAGTTTAAGATTGTGGTAAGACAGCTATGCGATTTCGACAGTACCAATGTGTTATAGGGTTATTTATCAGTTTAAGATTATGGTAAGGCAGCTATGCGATTTCGACAGTACTAATGTGTTGTAGGGTTATCAGTTTAAGATTGTGGTAAGACAGCTATGCGATTTCGACAGTACCAATGTGTTATAGGGTTATTTATCAGTTTAAGATTATGGTAAGGCAGCTATGCGATTTCGACAGTACTAATGTGTTGTAGGGTTATCAGTTTAAGATTGTGGTAAGACAGCTATGCGATTTCGACAGTACCAATGTGTTATAGGGTTATTTATCAGTTTAAGATTATGGTAAGGCAGCTATGCGATTTCGACAGTACTAATGTGTTGTAGGGTTATCAGTTTAAGATTGTGGTAAGACAGCTATGCGATTTCGACAGTACCAATGTGTTATAGGGTTATTTATCAGTTTAAGATTGTGGTAAGGCAGCTATGCGATTTCGACAGTACTAATGTGTTGTAGGGTTATCAGTTTAAGATTGTGGTAAGACAGCTATGCGATTTCGACAGTACCAATGTGTTGTAGGGTTATTTATCAGTTTAAGATTGTGGTAAGACAGCTATGCGATTTCGACAGTACTAATGTGTTGTAGGGTTATTTATCAGCTTAAGATTGTGGTAAGACAGCTATGCGATTTCGACAGTACTAATGTGTTGTAGGGTTATTTATCAGTTTAAGATTGTGGTAAGGCAGCTATGTGATTTCGACAGAAGCAATTTGTTGTAGGGTTATTTATATTTTCTTTCGGAGATAGTAAGTGATATTTAGAGATACTTCGGGAAATAGGTTTTCTTTGTCTTAATATCCTTTCCGATTTAGTAATTTTTATCTTTTAAATTTTACTTTTTAGGCATCTGATTCTGTAACTGGACAAACGGTTGTGGATCCAAAAGGGTACCTCACGGATCTTCAAAGTTTAACGCCGTCTGCAAATGGCGATATAGGGTATGCCATACACACATTATTAATTCGATAACTTCGTGATAACTTTAACTTAGAAAAAGATGGAGTTTAGCAGGGTAAGGAAGCAGGTTACGGTTGCTTTGCTGCTTTGTAGTACTACAAGTTTAAAAAGAATCTATAAAAGCAGAACAAGATGTTTTTCTTAATTTTGCACGATAAATAAAAAACGACAAATATTACCATGTTTAAAATTCTAAGAAGCGCTTTCGGTGGTCTTTTTGAGCTTATGTACACAGGGCAGAAATTAGAATAAAATTTTTATTGACACAGATGAGGGAATGACTGTATCAGTTGCCGAAATGAAGGCATATTTGAAGCGCTTATTGGTTGCAAACAAGGAGGACAGGGGTCGCCATTTGTATTTAACTATTACTTTGACTGTGATCTAAGAATTGCAGCAAATGAAATAGATAAAGGATTTCCTAATTAGTGGAGGATAGAGTTTGAATATATTATGTTCTACTTGTGAAAAAAGAGACCAAAATAAGATGAGAAGATTACATGAAATAGAATAATGTGATGGATTTTTGTGCAGATGATGTTAACATATTTTGTAAGACGGTGCACGAAGGAGAACGTTTGCATATAATCACCAATAATACCTGCCTGCGTTTCGGTACTGACTTTAACATTTAAAAAGTTTAAAACTCAAGTATTTAACAATAAAGGACTGGTAGAGAAGGAAACTCTTAACAAAATTAGAGAAAATTTAAGTGAAAATGTACAGGAGTTTGTATTCTCAGGGAATATGATAACAAATGATGACAAAGAGTGTGTTACCGACCATGAAATGGGAAAGGCAGTGGCAAAGTTTAAGGGGATTCGTAGCGTAATGAAGGAGAAAAATGTTAACGCAGACACAAGGAAAAAGTTATTAGAAACATGTGTTAGATCACAGCTTACATATCGCGGATAAAATAAGAAAACTAGGAGTGTTCTGGATAGGGTGCTATAGAAGTATGATTAAGCGTGGCTGGAAACGTAATAATGTTGATGAAGGTGAATACAGCTCCCAATATGCGAATTAAGAAGTACCTGTGGGTTGATCTTTTTGGATAAGAACTGTCTTTCCCTTTGTCATTTACAGTGGTGTTTTACTTTCTTCTAAGCATTTAGTTAGACTTCATGCATGTTGTGTGTGTATGCATATAAATTTCTTTAGGCAAAATCCTTGAATATCATCTGGTCCTTGTCCTTTCCAGTTTGGAAATTTTCACAGTATTTCTTAACCATGTTCTTTGTGATGTTAATCTCCCCTAACCACTAATTTCTTTAACTTCTTCATAAAAACTCATGAGTCATTCTGCATCTTCCTTGTGTTTTCCCTTTTTGCACCAAGTATGAGACCAGAATGTTTTTCCTTCCTTTGGATCTGCTGCTTCACTTTTCCTCCAGCCTTTGTAGCTATCTAGTTGCTGGTAGAATCTTCTTTCATTGTTACTGAAGAACCTGTTCTGCTGACGAGGAGATATTCTGTGATACTCTCTCTAATTTGGCTGTTTTAATTCTCTGAGAAATTCTCTTATTAGTTGTCTGCAGTCCTTTCTGTTTGATATTTTTTCTTTTCTGCACTAGATCGTCATGCCCTTTCGTCACTTCTCTCTATAAGGTTGTTAATTCTTGATAGATCCTTTTTTAGCACTTTTAGTTGGTTTTCCAGCCATCTTTTCCAAAAAGGTTCCTTCTTATCATTTCTGCAAATATTTCTACCCAACGTTTCCATTTCTTGTGCAGTCCCACAGTATATTAAATTATTTACTGTGGTAATATCTGTTACCTTCACTTTGTCAAGTGCTGCAATCACTGCATCTGACAATCCTTTTTCTGTACTCCTCTTAATGTTAGCAGCCTCTTGCACTTTGTTCCATGAATTTCATTCAGCTGTTCCAGTATCTCATTTTGCTTTTCATTTAATTCATTCTGATCTCGGTCTACGTCAGAATCTCTTGCTGTCATTGTTTCAATTACATTTCGATCGTCTTCATCCAAATGAATTTTGGATGAAACAAATTTTGCTTCATGTTCAGCATGTTTATCTCTATCTTCTTTGAACACAGTTCTTTTAACTCCACATTCTACATCCTCTACCATCCTTTTAATCTGGTTCAAGATCTCTCAACTATTTCTTTCACATTATCTGGGCTTTCTGATTCAGTTAACTTTGCTCAGTTAATTGGCACATTTCTATATCATACCATAAATTATGCATTCTTTTCCTATGGCTGGTTACTTTGGAATTACTTCTAAAAAACACTCCATGACAATTCTATCAAGCGAACATCTTAAAAAGTGGACCAGACCCGAAATGCCGCTTTTGTGACAAATTTGTTGAAACAGTAGACCACCGAGTGTCTGGATGTCCTGTCTTAACCCCCAGTGAATATGGCAAGAGACATAACAGAATCGGACAATATCTACACTGGGTATTTGCAAACACTATGGTATTGACACACACCAGAACTGGTATGAACACCATCCCCCACCAGTAACTGAAGCCCAAAACGTTACCATCCTGTGGGACTTCCCAGTAAATACAGACAGAACAATTCAAGCCAATCGCCTGGACATTATTGTGAAAGATCACAGAGATGTGACTTGCCTTTTGACAGATACGAGTGTTAAATCAGACAAAAATCTAGCTGTCAAGTAGTTTGAAAAGTTTAGTAAATACAAGGACCTCGAAATAGAGACTGAGAAAGTGTGGAACCTCAAAGCAAGGACCATCCCTATCATAGTAGGCGCCCCAGGCATGATAAAGAAAGTTACTCAAAAGTTTGTCGAAAACTTACCAGAGGAACATGGCCTTCACGAGATCCAGAAAATAGTTTTAACCAGTACTGCTCACATTTTGCGAAAGTGCATTTCCACTTAAATTTTTTTTAGTATCATATTTTTATAAATTTTTACGAACATTCAATTAAAAAATAAATTTCGAAGGCGAAAAAATTTCATTTTGTATCAATTTCATTAAATCTATATTTTTATACTCATACAGTTTTTTTATATGCGAATCTATAATTTTTTGTGCCCAAATGTCGTGTGTGTCTTACTCTAAATCTTTCCTCGCCGTAGGTCACTTGGGTGACCCGGTAAGCAATTGTATAAATATGGAAGTTAAGGAAATATGCTACTACTACTACTACTACTACTACTACTACTACTACTACTACTACTACTACTATTACTATTACTACTACTACTACTACTACCAGTACTACTACTACTATTATTACTACTACTACTGTTACTACTACT
>RDPX01000463.1:148870-159174 GCA_003991215.1 Morbakka virulenta | reverse complement strand
TAGAAATGTAAGGAGAAGGAAACCTCTTGGCCTTTGGCTGCTAGTTGTGGCTAGCCCAAGAGGAACAAAGCGGCATTAAGAACAGCCTGTGCAAATGCTACAAAATAAGATAATAATAATAATAACTGTAGTCATGAGTTGTTGTCATACAACAACAACCGCTTGAGCAATGTGCTTTTCCTCACTTGTTGTGAGGCGCCACTTGCAAGGTTGAAGTGATGTTTCCATTTTTATTTGGTTATTTTATCTCACTCTTGTGGCTACAGTACATGTGCCTGCATTCAACTTTCCTGGCTTGTTGTTGGGCGCTGAATGTGGGTTTTTCACCCATCCATCACTAGATGGTGTGTAACCACTTCATAATAACTACATGTTTGTTCCGATTTTTTTTCAAATGGCTGTCCAGATATTTCGCAAGTTGGGCAGGTAAGCAGCCAACTCGGTTTTATTAAACCAATAATAGGTAGGTCATCGTAATGAAGGTTCTAATCGGTTATAAAAAACTTTATTTAAATAAAGACTTTCGAGGAGCCGTGGCGTAATGGTTAGTGCCACTGCACAGTAACCAAGAGTTCCGGGTTCGATTCCCCGAGCTGTCGAGGAGAATTTGAAACTTTACAAAGAAAAAAAAAGCCATTGGTTGGCGTCAGGAAGGGCATCCGCCCAAGATATTCCTCACTGCCAAATCAAAGTGCCTCCGAAGGGCACCGTCTGAGCCCCAATTGCTGGGGGAAAATGACGTTAAAACTAAAAAAAAACAAAAAACAAACCATTCACCGACCACAAAAGAGACTTTCTTTTGTGGTCGGTAAATGGGAGGATAAGAAACTTCGTAAACGATTTATACCATGACATATTTCAAATTCCTAAAAGAAACCTAAACAATTTCGTGAAAAACACAAGTTTTAAAATATGTATTTGAGTCTTAAATATAAACGAAAACCCGTAAAATTTCGGATAGAAGTCCTCGGTTATTTTGCTCTTTTGGTATTTTTATTTTTAATGTTTTAATGTCTTTTCCCGCAGTAGCTGGGGCTCAGACGGTGTCCTTCAGAGGGACTTGGTCTTGGCTTTTCCTTTTGTAAAGTTCCAAAGTCTTTCCATTCCCTGAACCCGGAACCTCTTGGTTACGGTACAACTGCACTAACCATTAATCCACGGCTCCTCTTTAAATATAAGCCCCCAAGTTTAAAACATTAGAATCCTACTGGTTATAAACCCCCCCAATATAAATCCTTCTGGATACAAATTCACTTCTCATTAAGACCAGCGAAACCACAGATATAACCGTAGTTTATGTATCTTTGTATTAAGAAAGTTATCTTGAAAATATGCTGATTGTGGTACATTATGTATATATTAGACTTGAATATTCTAGTGAAAGCCAGCATCTCAAAGTAAAATTTANCGGTACAACTGCACTAACCATTAATCCACGGCTCCTCTTTAAATATAAGCCCCCAAGTTTAAAACATTAGAATCCTACTGGTTATAAACCCCCCCAATATAAATCCTTCTGGATACAAATTCACTTCTCATTAAGACCAGCGAAACCACAGATATAACCGTAGTTTATGTATCTTTGTATTAAGAAAGTTATCTTGAAAATATGCTGATTGTGGTACATTATGTATATATTAGACTTGAATATTCTAGTGAAAGCCAGCATCTCAAAGTAAAATTTACGAATCGCAAAAAAACTTCCAGTGTGTAAATGATACAAGATCCAGACAGTGGTTGGTACCATTTAATATAATGATTAGTGAAATTGGTCCTTTAACCTTCACCACTAAAAGGTCACAGTGCTTGAAATGACCTTCTTGCAACAGAAAACTATAAGCAAATTTTATCATATACATAATACTTGCTTCAGCTTTATGAAATAGAAATTGAATTCATTTCGGGTTTTTTTCGTTTTTTAAGAGCGATATTAATTAAAGTATTGAAGACTCTATCTAGCAACAGTTTTAAATACTTTTAATTAAAAGTTTGGCTTCATTGAGATATTCTACTAATTGTAGTTTCTATTATTTTAGTGCTTAATGTCAACGTCTTCACAAACAAGGCAATTTTCTAAATATTACAGTAAAGTAGAAGTTATTGACTTAGAACCTCCTTTTAAACTCTGAAATGGAAGATCTTATGCAAATTTTCAAATATGAAAAATTTGGAATTCACTTTAAACTGTCTATGCTAGTTTCTACATTTCAGGCTCGCGAAAGGCTAGTAAATTAAAATTAGTGAGTGGGCCTTAAACTATAGTACACTTTAGAGTCCAGGGTGAAACAGAAGCTTTTTCAGTTTTTTCTTGATGTTAACACGCCTGTTAAATGAAGGAAATTTTAAGAGATGGAGTCATTTATAGCCGTTCGAAAGCGTCCCGTAAACCTACAGTGTGCTCCTAAAATGACGGGGTTTTTTTTACAATTGAAAGTAAGCTCTGTCTTAAAATATGTAACTATTTCTCAGTGAAGAGTAATGTCAGAATTGTTAGATCTTGGTAGAAAAATACTATAGAATACCAAAGTTGACCAAATCTTTCTTGAAGACATGCAATTTCGAACAATTTTAAGAAAAATTCATTGGTCGATAACTTTTAAACCATTTGAGATACGAATGTAAAATTTTCAGGATTATTTTTACTGCTGAAAAGGGTCATTTGCTAGAAATTGTAAGTGAATCTATCATTGGACTATTTTGTGACTTGACCTATTGAAGACCGTAGTCGGACAGTGTAACTAACAGTACTTCAAGGTATAAGGGAATGTAAAAATAAGAAATGAAGTGAACAGGAAGGGAAAAAAATGTGCTGTTGTGTCTCGTATGGAGGGTATTTTCTATTTAATTACGGTGGATCTATTAAAATGTGGCTTAAGCTTAATCTTGTTTAGCAGCTCAATATTTCTCTTTATAGTCTGTAAGTTACCAACGAGTGACAGTTCCATTGTTAAAAGCCTTTGCTTATAACGTCAAATGTTAGGATTGACAAAGCAAACTCTCATCGTAGTATACAAAGATGACAGTGAAAAATGAAGACAGCTGTTGGTACATGTCGCTAATGATTAATTCTTATGAATGGTGATGTTTTCAACATGTGCTAATTGAGCATGTATTTGCGTTTTTTGACTTGTTTGCAGGTAACTGTTTTTTTAACATTTTATATAGTGATTTAGTTTAACCGTAGCAGAGACAATCTAGGTACCAGTTGTTGATCGATTAACTTGCCTCCACATTTTATTTGATCTTAATAGGCGGCTTCTGCAAAAAGCCAGATCAAGTGCGCCGACGGCAAGGGTAAGTGCTTGAGTTGAATCCCGCCACATTCCAAGATTGAATTTGTCTGAAGATTGTATTAATTCTTCTTTTTTTAACCCCACCTGGCAGGACGATACTGCTTGAGCCAATACTTGACTGTCACCTCCGTGAATCTCAGATTCTAAATTTGGGTTGATTGATTCAAATTTGTTTGTTTATTTCTTGACGGATGTTATTTTTTGCTTTTTGTTTATGTTGATTAACGCAACAAAGTTTTTATCCTCAAATCGCCACAGTTTTGCAATAAATCTATATAAACAGCTCTCATTTGACAGCTATTGAATGTATTTGTGAGCAATTTGGTTTATGCTGCCACTTCCTTACTCTAACAATGTATTTTAAAGGGTTAAGCTCTTACCTCATTTAGTTAGTTAATCACTTTTTATTTTTGGGCGTAACGTGGGCCAACTTCGGACCCAGCATTTGTCATGACTTCTGTTGCGTGCAGTATCAGTAATTCTTTTCTTCAGTGGTGGTTTGAAACGACAGGGTGAGAGGGATGGATGAAATGAGTAGAGGCAGGTCGTATTGACACAATTGTGATTTTTAAATACAATTTAAGTAACTATACTAGAGAATTAAAAATATGCTAGAAAATCCACTGGGATAGACTGGAATTTGCCCCTTTTTCTTGGTAGTTACTCTGAACAGAAACTCTAAGAAAATGAACCATAAAGAATGGAATCACTTCAGAAAGAAACGGACATCGTACCAACAATATACCCCCCACAATGTGAAACAACTAAAATCCACTACACGACAAGAAGTTGGAGTAGAGAAAAACAACCACATTATTCCGGAACTAAGAATTGAAGACTATATAATGATCTAAGTATGTTTCCATATACATCCACATAAATATTTCGATTCTCAACCAATTCGTAGATACCAAACACACATTCGCATGCCTTGCATGATAATGAGAGAAGTATTTTCCTTACCGTCACCAAAAGACCCCTAAGGTTTAAGACAAAATTCACGGAGCATTTAAAATGATTTATTTCATGTATATTAATACAATTTATTACACCAGCAAAGAGTATCTGGTATTTTTATTGGTAAACCAAGTTTTCATATAAAAGTATTCTGAAAGTATAAGTCGGCTGTGGTTTGATGTGACCCTGTAGCATTAAAGTAATGCAGTCACTAGAATTCCATATTCCATCCCATCGCCTGAATAAAGTCTATAACCCAACCACGGTCTTGAAAACAGTCTTGACATGACGCAATGGCTGTTTCCAGCTAGGATTATTGGGTGTTAAATTACAGGTTATGGCCCCAGTAACTGTGCTAAATATGCAAGTGTCAATTTGAAATGTGTTGGTTTGTGAATGGTAGAAACATTTATTTCTATAGTTGACAACGAATATTTCCTTTATTTTGTGTCGTAAAAATGGGTCTTTTCTAATTTTGTTGTATAATCGGTAATCTCCAGTAATTTGGAAGGGAATATACATGTATTTGTTGCTGATTCTGTACGTGAACGACTTACTGCTTCGTCGTCCTGTCTACATTATCGTCTGGCAAAATTTGAAGTTCTCGCTTTCACCATCCCGTCATCATCGCGCTTCCATCGGCAGTGGTGGTATATATGAGTTGACTAATGCTTGAATTCAGGACATGTTTCTATTTTCTTTTCATGAGAATAGTGACGTCGACTGTTATGCCTTTCTTAGATATTTCTGCTGCAAGAGAACAGGTCACCTTGGTTATCGGTATTTTCAAATGGGTATTTTTATAATCTACTTGTTCTGGTGGGTTCACCCATTTTACTAGTTTCTCTACCTTGACCAGAAGCATGGTTTTAACCGTACTTTGTAGCATCACAGTTAAAGCATAAAGTCATCGTCATTATTATTATTATTATTATTATTATTATTATTATCTCATTTTTACAATGTGTGTCTAGCTGTTGTTATCGCCGCATTTTTATGCTGATAGGCGAATCATAACAAATGATCATGGGCTAACAGCATTTCCTTTTTGCCCTCAAAACTCCACTACTTTCCGAAAGATCCTCGCAGTTCCTAATACCGCAGTCCTTTGAAACATTCCCAAGTTACAGTAAATCTCAAGCTTTGCAACCCACTTCTTAAATCCTTTTGTCATATTCCAGAGCTCCTATCACAATAGGTACTACTTCTATTTTCTTCAATTTCCAGTCTTTTTATCTCACTTTTCAGATCTTGATACTTTTCTACCTTCTCCATTTCTTTCTCCTCAATATTCATATCCATCGGTACTGCTATGTCAATGACAATTGCCTTTTGTTCCTTCTTGTATACTAAGATTAAATCTGGTTTCCTTGCCTTGATCACATTATTACATTGGATATTTACATCCCATAGCAACTTCACATCATCATTCTCCACAACTCCTTCTGGGGTATGTACGAGCCATTTTTCTCTGGATTCCGACTCTCTTTTCTGGCATATATCCCAATGAATCTTTCTCGCTACATTATCATGACGCCTCTTGTACTCCATCTGAGCTAACCTCTCACAAGCACTGAACACGTGTCGCACATTTTCACCATTCTGGCCACACAATCGACATAGCGGGATTTCAGCCGTTTTGTCATTTTGATACTTCACATAATTCGTTTTGATCGATTGCTCTTGTGTGGCACATATCAAGGCTTCTGCCACAACCTTTAAGTCACATTTTGACAACCATTGCCACGTTTTTTCCTTGTCTGCTGCCTCTGGTTGATATCTGATAAATTGTCCGTGCATTCTCTTTTCAATCCCCCTTTGTGTCGCTCCTTGTTCGTTTCTTGCCTGAAGATGTCTACACTCCTCCAGTACACTTGCATCCAATTTTCGCTACGCCCATCAGAAATCTTTCCTCGGAATTAGAGGCATAAACTTTCAAACTATTCGTCTCTTCTTTTACACATCGCCCTACACTTATTATGCTCCTTCCACCCTCTTTTCTTTTCACATACAACCTATCAACATCACTCTTCTGGCGAAAAGCTCTAGACATTATTTTCCTTGTCTTCCTGTCCAAATCATTAAGCTCGTTTTCTTTCCATTGAATGACACCCATTCCATACCGGAATATAGCCACTGCCCATGTGTTTACCGCAGATATCTTATTTTTCCCATTTAATTTTGATCTAAGTACTAGGTTTAACCTTCTTTTGTATTCCTTTTCAATGGTCTCTTTCATTTCAGCTTCTTTAATTTTTGTCTAATTCTACAATTCTGAAATAAATAAATAAATAAATAAATAATAATAGTAATAATAATAATAATAATAATAATAATTATTATTATTATTATTATTATTATTATTATTATTATTATTATTATTATTATAGGTCTAATCATCATCAATGAATTTTATGTCGGGTTTAATGAAATAAACGACAAGTCTGCAATTTTGTAGTCTATGAGAGCCATTTTTACAGTTTTTGTTTAGTTTGAATATATGATTAATTAAGAAACAGGGTGATTGTATTTTTGTATCCTAACATCACTGTAGTCTCAGAGTTGTTTTTCAGCCTAACTGTAAAGAAATCCCGGATAAAAAAAAGACTGCAATTAAAAGTCANTTCACATACAACCTATCAACATCACTCTTCTGGCGAAAAGCTCTAGACATTATTTTCCTTGTCTTCCTGTCCAAATCATTAAGCTCGTTTTCTTTCCATTGAATGACACCCATTCCATACCGGAATATAGCCACTGCCCATGTGTTTACCGCAGATATCTTATTTTTCCCATTTAATTTTGATCTAAGTACTAGCTTTAACCTTCTTTTGTATTCCTTTTCAATGGTCTCTTTCTTTTCAGCATCTTTAATTTTTGTCTAATTCTACAATTCTGAAATAAATAAATAAATAAATAATAATAGTAATAATAATAATAATAATAATAATAATTATTATTATTATTATTATAGGTCTAATCTTCATCAATGAATTTTATGTCGGGTTTAATGAAATAAACGACAAGTCTGCAATTTTGTAGTCTATGAGAGCCATTTTTACAGTTTTTGTTTAGTTTGAATATATGATTAATTAAGAAACAGGGTGATTGTATTTTTGTATCCTAACATCACTGTAGTCTCAGAGTTGTTTTTCAGCCTAACTGTAAAGAAATCCCGGATAAAAAAAAGACTGCAATTAAAAGTCAAGAAACTCATTGTCATTTTTGTATCGTAAATCATTAGACTGGGATACTTTTGAGGTCATTGGTCTTGGTACGTGCTCACTCCCTTTGCATTGCGGTTTTTCTAAATTCTAGCGTGAGTCTAATGATCTCCAATTCACAAGCAGCCGAGTTTTTTTAACTGAACGTGACCGACCTCTTTCAAATTAGTCAGTAAAATTATGCTTGTTGAGCTTTTCTCATAAACAGTTACTGTCGTTATGTTAGTTTCCCTGTTGTTTACATCATATTGTTACATCACGTGTAATTTTTCATCGATGATATACGACAGGGTTTTTTTAAATTTGCTACTATGTGGTCTTGGTCGCAGGTGTGAGCCAAGACTTAATGATTTTTAGGATGAAAAGAGAGATTTGTTAAAATGTTCGTGTCATTAATTTCCAAAGTTCGGCTTAGAAAAACCATATAGCAATTATTGATATGAAAATAAATGCCTCTGATGAAAGTAGGGCCAAAAATGACATATTCATAATAAGTAATGGATTAAAATCCAGAACATTATAAATTTAGTTGTAGCAGTATTGACAGAAAGGACTAATGTGGGATGAGCTGAATGGGTTCTTTCGCAAAAGAGTACTTATGATTTTGTCACGTTCAAGTAATTCTGTCCTTTATAGATTGGCGGCTACTACCAAGGGTATACACGTTAGAACAGTTCTACCGTAATACCACACATCAATGCCGTATATATTCTGTTTCTTAATAACACTGTCTTGAAAATGCTACACCTTTTACTACGGATCAGGAAAGTTTAACTGTTAGAAATCGATGAAGTTTAATGATTCCAACAGACTTTGGCAGATTTCCCCAACTCACACCAATTTTTGCGATTTACTGCATGTTACATACAGTAGCAATATTGTACGCTTATTTGCCAAGAATTACGTTGGTAATTGGGTGGATGGGCCTTGACTGCAATATCTTGGGTTTGCATGTGAACTACTGAGTTTTTCAAAGGATATTAAGGTAGATTTACGCTAGCCGAATTTTTAAATGTGAAATTTTCTTGAGAAGCGAATTAAACGGTGTTGTTAATTTCTCATTGTGAAAGCTAACTGTAAAGCTATGAAATATTTCAGTATTTTTCGTGTTTTTGCTTTATTTAGTTTACTTTTTACCAACTTCTTACTAAAGAACAAGAGAGAAAAAAGATATATACCTTGTGTACAAAGACAAATACAAACATGTTTTTGAGTTAAACGTAAGTTTCCAATTTACTACCACTGTCTCCCTGTATTTATGAAGCAAAAACAAAAAAATTTCGCGATATATTTCTTTAGGAGGAAAAGGGAGATAAAATACTAGAAACAACCATACTTTCCAATGTAACTTATAAGATGAAAACGAACTTGAGCGTAATACCACTTTAGATGAACATACAAGCGTTGTATATTTTAATGTCTTATATATTTTGAATTAAGCTACAATAATACTAGATAGTAAACACCACTTGGGCTAAGATGTGGGTTGTTCCATGCTGGCTAGAATATCAACTTAACTTTTTAAAGACTAATAATTCTGGTGTATCTTCGTCTGGTTCTTGCTGTTTCATCTTGTTTTGATTATGCCTTCTCTGCTGGAGATTTTCTGCCAAAGCAGCAACTTTCACTTGCGATGGTTGGCTTTTGGGCGAAAACGAATTTCTGGGAAGCGAAAAAGTGGAAGTCGATTTTACTATGACGTCAGCTGAATATTTCACTGCATGGAAACTTTATTGAGCAAAAGCTTTTTTTAAAAAAGCGAATCGAAGAATTCGCCTCGTGTAAATATGTCGTTACTCGCAATGAGATTAGACTGACACTGACAGTCACTTGATGCTCCTCTAACCAAGAGTCTTGAGAAGAAGATGCAAACAGCAGAAATGCGTATGCTGAGGTGGTCCCTTGGAGTCACAAGAAAGGACATGATCAGAAATGAAAGGATCAGAGGCACCATAGGGATATGTGACATCGCAGGAAAGCTGAGAGAGACACAACTAAGGTGGTATGGACATGTGCAAATGACGGAGGAGGATCACATTGCTAAATAGGTGCTGAACATGGAGCTGCCTGGCAAGAGAAAGCAGGGAAGGCCAAGGAGGAGATGGAAAGACTGTGTGGGAGATGACCTGAGGGAACTTTGGTTAACCGAGAAAGACGCACGTGACCGACTCAAGTGGAAGAAGTCAATTCGCTGTGGCGACCCCTGAAAAGAGAAACGCCAAAAGAAGAAGAAGAAGAAGAAGAAGACTGACAGTCACTTGATGAATTTTGTAGTCGTAATAAAAATATTATTTGACACTATTTATTGCTGCTACATCCACTTTATATCTAGTGGAAACTAGGACATTTTTCACCTCTTACTACCCCAAAATAGATTTTCAGTAAATTGAAGTCTCAGATGAAAAAACCTTTCTGTCACACAGTTCAAAGCCAAACCACCAATATATAACGCAGTTCCTCCTTTTAAGAGAATTTCATTCTGGCAATAACATTTTCTTGTTCTTCTTGAAAGAAATAGAATGCATTTTTAATCATTGTTAAACCTGGAAGCATTTTAATGGACATAATAAATATTGTTGTATGACATTATCTAATGCCTTCATTGCATAATTACCTGAAATATATTTGAAACAAGACTAGACAAAAAATTGTAGTATGTAATCTGTTCGAATAAGATCTCTAAGAAAGCCTTATTATCCATTTATGCTTTGGTTACGGGGAAAAGGAATTGTATCCGAAATCGAAGGAAGCATCATTTTGGTAATTCTTGTATGAGGTTAGGTATTACTTTGCCGGTTTATTTATCTACTCTCAGTGACACCCATCTCAA
>RDPX01000463.1:94755-127091 GCA_003991215.1 Morbakka virulenta | reverse complement strand
TATATATATATATTGATTGTGACAGTCTGAGTGTGAGCACATAGGAATCAGAGGGAAGTGTCTATAGCAATAGAAGAAGAGAGATGTGTAGAGGTGTGAGATACTATAAAAGAGAGAGACTTATGCGTACTAGATGAGAAAGACAAACTTCAATTAGAATAACAACAATAATTGTAGATAAAATAAGTGTTAAATATGTATATATATATAGATAGATATATAGATATATAGATATATAGATATATAGATAGAGAGAGAGAGAGAGAGAGAGAGAGAGACAGAGAGATAGGTAATTATTACTATCATAGTTGGCTCTCACCAAAGCCTAAGCCTTAAAGGATTGAGCTTTGGTGACCACCATAATACTGGATGAGCACCGCAAACTATTATATGTGAGCCGTTTTTCTAAGTTCCATCAGCTACGAGAAACTATACACCTTGCTTAGAAACCAAAAAAAAGTGTATTAATCACTTTACGAATTGTATTTGAACTATGTGCACAAATTGCATTCTCAACCATTTTCATGTTGCTTTCTGTCGTGATTGACAATAATCAAACTTCCTTCTCTGAATATTTCTGTGAATCTTGATGTTGTTATATTATGAACTAGTAGAACTACCCATCGTTGTAAAGCTAAATTTAGGCAATTATGGAGTTCAATTTGTATCGACTTGGCAGTTTTGACCTGGTCAATCACAATGATTTCTTGACTTTTAAGAATTTACTTTTTTACTGAGACAATGCACGTTGACATTAAAAACAGCTAAAAAAAAAAGCATTTTGTTGGTCCAAGAATTCTGGGAGGTTCTTCCCTGATACCTTCTGTTTTAAACGTGCCGTATAACTTTACTGATAAACGCGTTGGCCACACCAGTTTTTAAGTTCCTCGTGGACAGCACTATATTCCATCAATTTGTGGCTGGTCACAATTTTTTTATTTATATCTCATCCCCCTCTACCTTGGAAAAACATTATTTTGATTAAATTATGGCCAAGGGTCTACCTTAAATTAAATGCAAATTGTTCTAGCGTTTTGATGAAGAGGTTAGGGGTCTTGAAGCTAAAAGCAAAACATTGTTTTTCAGACAAGTCACCCAGAAGTCATCGGCAATAGAATATTAGTCTTAGCATCTAAGAGACCCACTGAAGTATACAGGTTGTTCTAAGAAACGTTTGTACCTAGCCCTGGACCTCCCCCGTGACCCGCGGAAATTTACACCTTTTTATGACCTGTGTTTTCGGCACTTTTAGGGGAAAGTAAAATGAAATAACGGATCAGAGTTGTAGACTTTTAACAAGACAACCACTCAAAAGATTGGAGTGCTTGAGCTGTGGCACTTACGAAGGATGGTCCATATAAGTTACACAGAATACTGGACAAACGAAGAAGTGCTACAAGTTGCTGGAACGGAAAGGCTGTTGTTTAAGAAAATTAAGTCATCCAAGATTCGCTTTTTTGAACACATGGCAAGGCACGCTTCCCCGGAAAGGGAAATCTTGCCAGGAAAGAGTGGTAGTAAGAAACCCAGAGGTAGACAAATGGGGCGATAATATTAAGAGATTGACAACTTGCGGAGGAACAAGCATCTCCCATGTTGGACGATACCGGACTAGGTGGCTTATCATGGCAGCCTACCCTCGTCACAAGGACGGCATCTGTAAAGTGAGTAAAATAGTGGGGTTTTTTGGGCTTCAGTTGTCCTCTTCCATCCACCCTCGGTGTTCAATTTTTGTTCATCACCATATCACTCCTTAAAACCGAATAGACCATAGAAACATTGTCGTGAAAGTTTTACGTAACAGTAAAAGAAAAAATAACGATGAAACGTTTTCATCGTTATACTTTTGTGATTAGTGCATTCATTGAATTGGCATCAAACCTGGTTGTTGTCATGAGAACTCTATTGACTAAAACAGAGTTTAAATGGTTTTTTTCTTAGGCTGTGTAACAAAAGCAAGATCCGTTTTAGAGCAAGCGAGGCACCGAAACCCCAAAGTGCCGGATCTTTGGTAAGTATTTTATCCGTGACATAGGTATAGATGTATGGAAATTTGTATTTTCAGACGGTTCGTAGAGACTGGCACACCAATCAACACTTGACGTAGTTTTCCAGCTTCATAAATACTTTTTTAGTGTTGCTTGTAGACAAACCTATTGTAGTTGTACTCCAATCTTTTCATTTACCTTTTGTGTATTTAATCTTTTAGTGTATTTTAACCGTTTTACCAAAAGATATGGATTTTTAGGAAAGTTTAAAAAGCCATGTATGATTTTTCAAATCTAAAGGCGTTTTGAAAAACCACTAAGCATTTGACACTAAAAAGGCACATGTTTGAGAAACACCTAGCCCTAACTTAACTGCCAAGTTATATAAAAAGTTCAGTTTTAAAAGAAACTTTTAGTTTAATAAATTAAACAACTACCAGGATTAACTTTAACCTTACCGTCAATTTGCTGAGGCAAGTATGAATAAAAATGATAACCGACAAAGGGAAATCCAGGACAATTGATTAGTTGGTTCAGCAAGTTACGACTTTAACATTTCACCCAGCTGGTATGTTTGCTCAGCTAGTTCTGTCATTGAAACCCCAAACAAACGACATACTAAGAAATGAGATCATGAAAAAACACTAATCGGGCTGCCAGCGTACATCAAACGGACCACTGGCTTTTGTTTAACTGTATTATTTTCAAGCTATGTTTTTTGAATATCTTTTCATTTATATTTGCGACGACTAACATTGTTACTTTTGAGTATTACTCGAGGTCCTCTGTTTTGTCTTCAAATGAGAGATAATGGCTTGATAATGCCTTTCAATTTCTTGTCATATGAAAGAAATCATTTATATCCAGTGTTTTTAACTGAATGCATCAGTTTTACTCCCTCAAATCATACACGAGTACCTTCTAATTTTCAAAATGTTACTCACACTGAAAGATGACAGATGAAAGATCACATTGAAAGATGAATAAGGTCAAAATTAACTTCCGGCTGTACGATGTAATATCGATAATAAAGACAGAATATTTCACAAAAATTGCATTTATTCCATAATCTAAATTGTGAACACTGCGGTTGATTACGGTTTTCAGAATGAGCCGGTCAACCTGAGTGATCATGTTAAATGGTTCGCCCATATTGAGTAACCGATGACGTCATTTCTCCGCTCACCCACGCATTCTCAGAGAACTAGATAGTGGTGATAAGATAAAGGAAATGTACAATTGCTTGAATTTGAGTACATCCATCTGCACATGCAATTGGATGTCTAATCCAGCTATGACTCCTTACTATCCCCCAGAACGTGTTATCACTGCTCGAACTAATAACTGCATGGAACGATGAGGGACATTGGAGACTTGTAGGAGAAAAGTAGACTCGAAACTACGGTCCTGTATTCAGTAACAAACACTGTGCACAACGTTTATCTTATCAGTACATGCTAAAACCTTGCAGAAATAGCCTCATTGACCTAGTCATGACTTCAAAATATAGCCTTTCTGTGGCAGTTTCATTAGCAGTTCATTTCCGTGTTTTGCCTAGAAATGGTTGGGTGACAGAACTGTTTAACAAGGAGTAAAAAGGCGTAGCAGCTTTTTTTTGTTTTAGCACTTAAATAGAAGCTGTTACCTCGTAAATGCAAACTTTTAACTAAATAGGTATAATTGAAACAAATAAAAAACACAAAGAATTTATTTTTGGGTGAGATACTTAAAAACATATGCCGAATTATTGGAATGGCCCTTGACACTTTATTCCCATAGAGCTGTACATGCTTGCACAAAGGATGATAAAGCAGTTGTCAAAGAAATGGCACAGTAGTTATCCAAAGAGCAGAATCAGTTAACTCTTTTAGCACATGGCAGAGCACGAGGGCTAAGGAAAATGGCCGTTGAACGCGATCATTATACAAGATATGATAATAGAATCGTAACAAACAGGGGGAATTTTCGAGAACGAAATAGCATTGCCTGTCGCATCCAACAGTTAACCCCATATCAATTAAATAGCTATGATTGTACTTGTTAGTTGTTTTTAGATGCATAGTTAAATTACCAAATGTAAAGTTTCAGTCATTTAAAAGGGATAATTCATAAATTATCATCGAGTTATTGCTACCTTGGATTACTGTACTTTAGACTTACACCATCATTGTCGGGACAAATATGCGGTAAACTGGATATGGTAAGCAGTCGGTAACTTTCAAAAGGCTCTCGGTAACGTCCATGAGTATAAACAATGCTCACAGTGTCCTAAATTACTGTATGAGAATGTAAAATGTGAAATGTTGCACCGAGTGTCTTTTAATTCTTGTTGTGAGAAGTAACCAAATATGACTTTTATTCCAGTACGAGTGTAAATCAAAATGATGTACGACAAAATAAATACGATATATTTGAGATCTTGACATAAAAACAAGAGATATTAACCAGAATTAACATATTTTTTAGATAAACATTAATTAATTGGAATTTTGAAATTATTTTCTTTTTCCTTTTATTTCTATGGATTTTTTTGGTTTTCACAGTTTTGTTTTATGATATTTTGTAATGTTTTATTTACTGATCACACGTTTATTACAGCTTTTGTTAGTTCAAGTGTTAATCCAGTTTGAGTATTCGTTAGATAAGTAAAATTAATAAATAGTAAAACACGCGAGAGGAAAACACTACCGTCAACTTCAAAAAACTATACTGAACATCAAAAGAAAAGAGAATTTCGAGAGGAAGGTAAGAACAGAGGAAAAAGTGTGCGATGGTGCATGGGGGCAGTGGTGCATGGGGGCCATAGTGCATGGGGGGCGATGGTGCATGGGGGCGTTGGTGCATGGGCATTTAGGGATGGGCAGATCATCGTAGAATGTAGAATTACAAGGTGATTCAAAGTTCTTAAAGCATAACATCACCCCCACTTGTTCGATTATCAGGCTTGAAGCTGTTCGTGTTGAGAATAATGCAGGAAATAGGGAATTCGCAAAAGCCTTAATGGCAAAAGGTAAGCAGATTTTTTTATTTGGAATAATTTCTGGCTCTGCCATTTGTACTTACTCAAACTTGGGGGTGGTGGGTGGGGGTTGCATGCTTGTGCAGTAAATATCGTAATATTTAATGTACACTGTGGCATATCTAACGTTTAGTTTTTTTGTTGGTTGTTTATCAAAAGGAATAACTTGTGGTATTTGAAATACATGCACTTGTTGATACTTTAAACCTGGCATATTTTTTCTTTTCAGTGATCCTTTGCCACCCCTACACTCTTTTGAAAAAATGCATTGAAATTTTTTTTAGTTGACTGTGTTCTCGAACAATGGTGGCTTGGCTACCTTTATTTATTTGCTTAAATAGGGAGTTCTTAGTTTCCTAATTGCATGTGTCTTTTGTGTTATACAGAAAAATTGGGAGGAGCAGGAGGAGGAGGGTGGGGCTTAGAAATCCAGACACATTCATATCGGTACAAACCATTAGGCAGTGATAGCAAGATTTGTTAATACACAGAAATTGCATTGTTACTCCGAGCCTCTAGCCCAATGGTGATCGTACGAAAACTGAAGAGAAAATCTACATTTTCCGTAAAGACGATATGAAAAAAAAATAATTTTTTTACAATATTTGGTGAATTTACTTGCCATACGACTCTTTAATACGAATTTTTTTGTTTGTCTGTGAATTCAATAGAGACAGTTTTTCATTATTTTTTCTTTATTCTAACGTTAACCTCTATTTACATTTAAATAAATCTGTTTGCGTTTATCCAGACACCGGCATACACAGTAGCTAGATATCACTACTACCCTCATTTTCGTTGAAAGTGTCAAGATTGTTAAAGAAACTTGTCTTGTTTTGTCAGACGTCTAGAGTATCTAACTCCAATTGAAAGTGATTGCGGTCATTTGCACTAATTCCCTGTATCATGGTGTCTTGCCTTTAACTACACTATTTAGGTTTTTTTTAAAGCCCAAAGCCACAGAAATATACCAGAAAAGACTGCTTTCCTTTACCCGAACCTTTTTTTTTTCAATGTAATGGGCTCAGATTATACCTTTGTTTCGCGTTGTAGTTGTTATTAATATTACTCGATACTTTCTTTTTGTATTTGGGTGCAGCTATGCAGGATTGCATAGGATCTGGTATTTTGTGGGCCGAAGCCATATTTATGGAAGCTCGTCCACAAAGGAAGACAAAAAGTGTTGATGCCCTGAAACGCTGCGAACATGACTCTCATGTGCTATTAGCAGTTTCGAAGTAAGAACAAACTTCCTATCTTTACTAGTTTGCAGTTTGGTTCCCATCATTGTAACTACATAACATATGAATTTAACCTAATTTAAGGATATTTAGCGTTTGTACGGTATGTGCTTTCTTTTTTTTTCTTTAGTGCCAATTGTGACGTGTGTATGTATGTGTGTGTATGTATGCATGTATGTATTTATGTATGTATGTATGTATGTATATATTTATGTATGTATTTATGTCTGTATGTATGTGTGTATGTATGTATGTATGTATGTATTTATGTATGTATGTATGTATGTATTTATGTATGCATGTATGTATTTATGTATGTATGTATGTATGTATGTATGAATGTATGTATGTATTTATGTATGTATGTATGTATTTATGTATGCATGTATGTATTTATGTATGTATGTATGTATGTATGAATGTATGTATGAATGTATGTATGTATGTATTTATGTCTGTATGTATGTATGTATTTATGTATGTATGTATGTATGTATGTATGAATGTATGTATGTATTTATGTATGTATGTATGTATTTATGTATGCATGTATGTATTTATGTATGTATGTATGTATGAATGTATGAATGTATGTATGTATTTATGTCTGTCTGTATGTATGTATGTATTTATGTATGCATGTATGTATTTAGGTATGTATGTATGTATTTATGTATGTATGTATGTATGTATGAATGTATGTATGTATTTATGTATGTATTTATGTCTGTATGTATGTATTTATGTATGTATGTATGTATGTATGTATGTATGAATGTATGTATGTATTTATGTATGTATTTATGTCTGTATGTATGTATTTATGTATGCAGTTTGGATTCGGATTCGGATTCGGTTTATACAATTGCCACGTCATGTGTGTTCGGCACTATAGATACAAGGAAAGGGTTTTTAAGTGTAAGATAAAAATGACAAGTATTTTGGTCAAGTACTTTTCGAAACTTTTTATCTAAATGAGCTGTTGTACCAAATGTTTTAATGACTACGTAAGCTGTTTCGACCAAGGTCAGGGAGCATTCCCTTTTAGACTGAGCATATTCGATCGCTATTCTACTTTTGCCGCTTTTGTACTGCTAGCTCAGAAAGAATTTCATACGATGATACATTCATGTCTGCTCTGCTGTATGGAACTGATTTTTGTATAATTCTCCGAGTGATCTTATCACCTTTTTTTCAAGGCTGTTCTGGAGCGAACGTAAAGTGACAAAAGCAAGAGAATGGTTTACAAGAACAGTAAAAATCGATCCGGACTTTGGCGATGCATGGGGATATTTTTACAAATTCGAACTGCAACATGGAACTGAGGTGCATAGTTTTTAATTTAAATGACATTACGTTTTACCTTATTTTGTTTCTGGCAGTAAAATACATTTGGCAGTAAAATACTTAATTTTTTTAAAATTAAATTGGTACTCTTTAACATCGTTTCTGGTTAGGATGATCGTGATATTGCTGTAGGCACCCCTACGGTCACAGCCATAATTACCCTACTCACATCGAAAAATACAATGAACCAGATTATAGCAATACTCATTACAGATTATTGAAGACTAACATTAAGCTTTGTTTAAATATTTTTTGTAAGAATAATTTTTTTTTTGCTCTTATATGATTTAAGTTTGATGTATAGGCGAACCTGTTATAGTGCACAATTTTGTTTTTTTTGTTAATTGACTAAATCTTGAAACTGATGAAGTGAATATTTTATTGTTTGTAAATTTGTATATGAATATGCAAGTTTTGACGAGATTGCTTTTAAAATTGCTTTGCTATATATTTCTCCAGAAGGAACAGATGGTTCTCAGTTCTTTTCTTTCCCTCAGTTTTTTTTTCTGTTGGTTCTGCTTTACCTCTTTCATACTTAATACATTTTTAACTCTTTGTCCTTCTCAGCTTAATCTTTTTATCAATGTATAACTTATATGTTCCATCTGTTATGTGTGGTTTATGTAACAAATTATATACCTTTGCTACACGAAAATGAGTGAATTCATTACAGCTTAATTTTTAGCGAGACTTAACAATGATCCAGCTTAATTGACATAAGAAAAAAAAGGTTGGAATGATCATTTCAAAATCTTTTACGACAAAACTGCATCATTGTCATCATATTTTTCTTAACGTTTGAATCTGTTTTCTCCGCTTTAATTATACGCCCCATGGATTAGAATGTCTTTCTTAGTGTTGTTTTACTACCAAGATTGGTGAATTTCAAACTTGACTCTTTAGAAAAGGGAGATCAAAAGAAATACAATGTGTTTGTAGCCCGCAGATGGTGCAATAGAATTTTTTTGAAGCATGAAAATGATAAATATAAAGGTTTATTATTAAATAAATAATACTTTTTGTGTTTGATAATCAAAAAATCTATAGAGGAACAACTCATTAATCACAGTCACTTAATTATCCAGAGGTTAGGAGGTAAAACGTTTTTGACACTAACTCAACACTGCATTGCTTGACATTATAGTAATACTCTTAGAAACGCAAGGGTTTTTTTTATAAAATATAGTTAATTAATCACCACGATAAGCGCAAACTTGTTTTTATGATAATTGGTTCACTCATAGTCCTTGCAAGAAATATGGTAGCATATTATTGTTAGAAGCATAAGGATTCTTGTTTTCACCATATGATATCTTATAATAATTTACATTTTTTCATTAGGCTTTACACGAAACCAGTCAAATCAAATTAATACCTGACCGATAAATTTTTCTGATTGGTCATCGTATCCATCACATGCGTTGTTTTGTCTTTTCTGAAAACGAGTTATTTTACTCTAATGAAGTGAAATTTGGTCCTTTTGCCAATTAGTTCTAATAAGTTCTTCGTTATAATTTTGCAGAAAACTCTATGATGGCGATAATTCATAAGTGGGTAATGCGCTCAGAGTTTGTACTCAACTGGAAGCTAGTAATTTAAATATCGATCTCATCGGAAGACAGTTTGGACAAATTTAAACGTTAGAAACTCCAATGATTCACAGTGGCAACACCTTAACCATATAGAGACATAAGAATATTTTTGAATTTGTATATCGATGGTAGTTATTATTTTTTTTGTCCACATTTGTTGTTTTTCGTGGATTGTAATGTCAGAAACTTTGTTATAAATATGAATTAGGCGTGTTAAAGATCAATAAACAGGAGAATTAGAAAGCTTGCTGTGGTATAACAAGTTATGCCGTCGACCATTGGCAGGTGGAGTTTGTTTTTAAGCCATTAGCTCTACTGCGAAAAATTTGGTCCCGGCCTTTAGTTAACGGTGATGGGGAGCAAGGAGGAGAAAGCACTCACCGCCAATGCATTTGCTTGGTTTATCAGCGAGTTAATTAGTTATATGATCAAACAATAATTATGGTATACTGCAAGATTAGTTGAATGCTAATGAAGGCACAGCATCCTTAAGAGGTTCTTCTCTTGTTAAAATGTGTTACGGTAAAAGCAGGTGCTCATAGTGCCAAGGGATTTTTAGGTTTTAATTTCTATTTTGTGAAAACTAAAATTTTCCTATGCGTTTTTCACAGGTTGCAAAACGTTCCGAAATTCCGGTTTGTATTCACACACAGTAAATGAAACATTTTTTTTATTCATAAAATGAAGATGAAAAGTGTTGTTATTTCAAATAACTTTGCTGCCTCTTTTTTCCCACAGGCAGAGCAGAATAATGTTATGGAAAGGTGTGTTAACGCAGAACCCCATCACGGTGAAGTGTGGTGTCAGGTTGCCAAGGCAACATTAAACTGGCGGAAAAAGACGCGAGAATTGCTCCCTCTTGTTGCAAAGACGCTGAAATCTATTTGGCACTTGTAATGTTTGTAGGGTTCTACCATACCAGCTTTTAACTGAAGCCAAAATCAGTAAATGCAAAGGTCATCGAATGTGGGAGCTGCAGCGAAAGTCGGACTTGCTGTTTTGGCGATATGCGTACTGCCTTTATTGGTACAACTCTTTTATAAGCTGCCATAGAGAGGCTGTCTGAACTGGAGTATTTTCCGGTCATATTGGAAGAATATGAAAGTAATTGCTCGACTTCAAACCACCAAGGAACTTTAAATATATTGACTGCTAATACCTTGAAAAGCTGATGCACAGTCCTAACATTATGTTCGAAAGAAATAAGGAACGAATGTTTTTTAGTTTGAAGATCAGCCAAATTTTTTCAAATGGAAGGCAACAACTTAGTAGTATTTTTATCCCATGTAAAGCAAGGCTTCAATAACCTGGAAAATACTGTTCAAGAAATACGATTAAGAGAAAGAAATGTAGATAAAATGTGAATTTAGGGTACTTTGATATTGTAATAATTGTACCAGTTAACAAGAGCATGTTAAAAATGAAACTATGAGAGTGAAAAACAGGAAAGTTGGTTATGAAAACAGTATGTCTGTATATTTATTAATAGAAGAAATGGCTAAGGTGATAGGGTAGTAAATGCTAGACTTTCCATGATTACATGATTTGTAATCATGGGAAGTCTTAACATGAATAACATGATTTGACCTGGTCTTTATTCTAAATACTGTCAACCTTAAAAGCATTTTTTTCTACAAAATTTGTTTCAGTTGATTTCTCTTTAAAAATTGAAACTGATTTTCAAACATTTATATTTTTATGACTATTCATCCGGTCAGTGATTGCCATAATTGTATGTATGGGTTTTATGGTGTAATGAAAATACGAAAATTTGTGTTTTCTTACTTGTATGTTTGCGAAATACCAATCGTTTTTTGTGACTTGTAACTTATAACAGATATTTTACAGAAGTATGTCATTGACGATATTTTTGTGTTTTTAATGGTTTCCTTCTTCGTGCAAGTGATAGCTTGGGTCATACTTAAATGGATTCCAAAGTGGCGAGTAAAGGCACCAAATTTAACTTTTCAAATATTTACAGCGGAACCCAGATGTAACGAATCTTGTTCTTGTTGTTGCTGGTGCTCAAACCCAGTCATTGCCTGGGCTGACCTCACTTCATGCAGTGTAAATAATCGAAATGGCCTCCAGCACTTTCATCTGACCTGCTTCCCTCCTATCCTTACAGTCACTTGGGAACTTCTCTATCAGCCTACGTCTGTATTTGAATTTGAGATCGTAGATTATACCTTGATCAATGGGCTAGAGCACAGACGTATTTGGCGGCAGGATCAGTAACTTGACTGCATTCAAATCTTCATTACGCGGGTGAGCCGGGTAGTTGTCGATCATTAGCATAATTTTCCTTTTTTGCCTTGCCATTTCATTGGCCACAATTTTAAGCCAGTATGAAGATGTGAGATGAATCGTCATCCGTGCTTTTTTATTGACGAAGTAGTGCATGGGCGTCGACATTACCTGCTTGACAATTGAGAATTCTTCGATTTAACAATCACCAAAGGCTATAGTTTTTCACTCCATGTTTTTGAAAGCCATCACGATAATTCTGTCTTTGCTACGTTTGTCACTATGGCACCCTTTACCTTTAATGTGCAATTTTGTATTTGGCAACATTTTGTGGTAAAGTACCACCTCGTCTGTATTTTCCGATAGATTGTATTCCGCCATAATTTATGGAATGTTAGTTTCCTTCCATTTCTCCGTGAAGGCAACATCCACAGAAGCATTTTCTCCACACACGGCTTTAGTACAGAGAAAATATAGTTTTTTTTAATCCGTACATTCAACCATTCGATGCTGACGACACATCAAATTGCTAGGCAAGTGGGTTTTCCCGTTTCCATTAGGGAATCCCAAAAATTGGAATGTTCTGGCTTCCAAAATTCTTGAACCAGTCAAATAAGGGTGCCCCTACATCTTAATGTTTTGCCAGACGAAATTTTTTTTCTTACAGGGTTCATTTCATTTTTGTTACTGGCACTTAAAATTGATTCACCTTTTGGTAAGATTTTACTAAATGTACCTGATACAATATCGAACTGTTCAGCAATTTTAGTTTTAGTTTTGGACTGTTGCCCTAATTTCACCGCTTGAATAATTTCCACTTTCCCCCTAAAGTTAGCACTTTTACCCTAGATACCATCCCTTAGAACGCTACGAAACACTATAAAAGAAAATTATCTATCGGTTTTCCTTTTATTCTTTAAAAGGAGAACAATAGACATCGCTAAACGAGGAAAGTCAATCTGTCCCAATATTAAAACTGGGGCGGTCTGTTCTACTTAATACGTAATCGCTATAAGCTCTGCCCTAGGATGTTTACATTCCAACACATCGGCAAAGCGCTTGGTGGTGTTCTCTAGGCTGCCAGGGTGGTCCCCTGAAATGGCGGCAAAACAACAGAGTTATGTCACAGTTCGGCTGGTTTGTGGTTTCATTCTCAGCATGTACGTTGTATGCGGGAAATAAAGCGCATGGTTATATAGGAGGCAAGCCATTTGTTATCAGCGTATGTGTTAAAACTGGGTTTGTGTTCTATCAGAGTTCGTTATAAGTATGTTCTACAACACGCGTGTGCACACACGCACACGCACACACACACATACAAACAGTGTATTTTAGGGTCCTAAAAAATACACGAGCAGATGTGTCGTTGAAATTGTTATTGAAATTAAACCAATTGTTTTTAAACAGTTAGAATAAAATGTTGCTTTAAATCAAGCTTATAAGTTACTTTTAAATTAAAGGTTTTTTTTCGTTATAGGATAGATAGACTTACTTATTCTATAAGTTATGTGCTATTATGAGAGAGCTACTCACAACTAAATTGATCGCTTACAAGATATTTTTAGCTTTGTGTTCCGTTATCTGAACTCTCTTTTACACAGATAAAGTAATGGTAGGTGCTGAGCGAGAAATTTTTAAGGAAGATTTGGTGTAAATTAACTCGTGTAACAAGTTTCGGAGCAGTTGAGTTAATAGTGGCTGGAATTTACTTTTACGCCATAGAAAAATATGTTAGAGGAAGAGAGAGAGGAGGGGTGGGTGGGGCAGGCAGGTAGCGAGACAGAAAGAAAGAAAATAAAGTGAGTTGAGAAGGGAGAGAGAGAGAGAGAATCTAAATCAGTGCAAATGTCATTAGTTTAGTTAGGTTTGATGTTTTTCAACTGTATCAGATCATCAGTTTTGTCGGAAAGGACAGTGATTGGCTTACCAATGATTTTGAAATTGCAGAATATGTCGAAGTCCATGATACTTATTTGTAAACTAGCCCGTCCACAGAGATGTCGTCATTATTGTTGTTGTGATTGCTGTCGTCGTTGGTGTTGATTGTTTGGTATTGATTTGTATTTGTTTATATTTTGAATCGGTTGGATTTTGCCATATTCTTAAGTTTTTTAATTCAACATTTTTTACCTTTGTGCTTGGTCTTCTTTTGAACTATTAGAATTTACTTCAAGTGTACATACAAACATTGATAAATTAGTTTAGAAGAGGGCAATCTTTAATTCAATACTCGATAGCAGTTGGACAAAGATGTAGGAATTGAAGTTATAGCGTATAGATGTGTATCGATAGAGAAGCAGGGATGCAAAATGTGCGTTGAACCTACGCACGTAAAGAAATGGAAACAATATTCTTTCTACAAAAAGATAGCTCTTAATTAATACAAGTCAACAGACGACTTAGCAACTATTAGATAGTAATTTTGTTTTTGAGCATCAAAGGAACAATTAGCAAGATGATGGAAAACTCAAAGAACAGAATAATTTGCCATTTGATCTAAGCTAAAATAGAACTCGTAACAGCGTATAGCATAAGTACCAACGAAAAGCCATTCAAAAGCACACATTTACATCCTTAGGATTGTGAGTTTGTTTAAAAATACATTTTTACATCTCTTTGGTACTTTATGGATTATGGAAACCAACTAATCATACTTATAATCAAATGCCAGCTTCAGGCAAGTAAATCTTGGGGGTAAATAAAACTAAGTACTGTGTTTGCAGCGCATTCCTTTCAGGTCAAGTTACCACCAAAGGGTTTTATTTATTTCTTCTGTGCTACCTTCAAACACAATCATAGTTCGAAGGACACAGTTGCCACCCTTTGCTCTTGAAGCTAAACGCCGCGCAAGTGATATTGAAAAAAGAAGAATGACACTATGAGATATCTTCAAATAGAAGAAACAGATTGATTCAAGGTATGTATTTCTTTTCCAGTTATGGCTAGTAATGTCTGGCCTAACTATCAAAAGTTATAAAAATACCCTAAAATTGCCCTTTTCAAGCTGTGCAATATGATATTTCCTCCAGACGTACATTTGTCTACTTTTGTGATAGTCCTCATCACTAATAAAAACTATTCACAGTCATAGTCCCGTGATATATGGTCATATTAAACTAACACACTTCGTTTAGCATCTCCTAAGTTAAGAAAATCTTTGCAAATAAAAATATGCCATTGAAGGGTTTCAGTGTGACAAACGTTATTTACTACCGTTATAAAACAAAACGGTAATGATACGCAGCCATAGGGTGCCAGGCTTCTTGTGTAACCTTTAGCTCTATCGATTTTCATTCACTTGAGACTGCATTTGCTCTTTAACGAGTCCTACATAATATGCTAAAAGCGGATGGAATCTAATAGCCAGTGGTATTTTTATAGACGTGGGCATTTTGACTTCTTAATAAAAGATGCGTAAGTTTACCGTAAGGGTTTTATGGGAGAAGCTATTAACCGTTGGTCTTGTTCTATTCTGCTATTGACACACTAGATATTTTATGAAACCCTTTGACTACCTTATACGGGCTACGGTGAGACCCCATGTTCTAAAAAAAGATAAATTTTTATTAAGCGAAAGCAATATTCTATAACTTCTTGAAACTTTAGTCAAGAATCAAGCCACGAAAACATGTAAAGCTCCTTCTTTACATAATCTCTGGCACTTGAAAAGTACAGTAAATTTCAAAAACAAAATTCTGCAGAAGTGCTTGCCAAAGCTATCGACATCTTTACCACTTATCTGAATGATACTTATGCCTTTGAAATGGCGATCTTACGACGTGGGAAATCTACATGGTTCCATTTTATCTATTTTCAACAAAATCACTTTCCTTTTTTTAAAGCTTGCAATTAAAACAAATGCAGTTATTTTCAGACAATGCTTATCTGTATAATTTTTCTTGTGGTTAAACGTTTATCACATAGGTATGTGATTTGCTATCTAAAGGTTGAAATATATCGTCGTGCTGAAAAGATTTATTGTTAAATATTCGTTTTTGAACAGCTGTTAACAGAAAGAAGGGCAATTAACTACAGCATACATTAAATTAAAGATGGCGCTTCTCTACATATGAAACGCTTCTTTATTAACACGTGCTTTAATCGGTGATGTAAGATAAAATCACATTTTGCTTCTTTATGTAGTTTGCATGAAAGGAAAATGGTATGAAAAGATGATACCACCACACAAATTTCACTTAATTTAATTTCGAAACGATATTATAGCCGAAAATTAAAACACAAATACAAAGTGAAAGTGTTGATTTCTTATTTCAACTTTGACGAAACAGCATTTCATATTTGAAGGGTAAACTAGCTCACAATGAATGCCTTTTGCAAAAACTATTTGAACGCATGACTCTTTGAGATAAAAATATTAGGAATCAACCAGTCTTAAGAGTATTGATTTAAAATAGTTCAAGGTGAGTAATGTTATGGCCTTTTCCATAAGAGTTGAAGTATAAATGCTCTAAAGTGATTGTATAAAGTACAAATTGTTTATTACGTAAAATAAATTTGATACGTAAGATAAAAACAAATTACCTTCAGCACCCTACACGTGTTCCTTCATAAGATTTTCAAAAGAGCACAAAAAATCACATGGACTGGATATAGTTCACTTAAAAAGTGTAACATGACGTTTGCACAAACCAACTTGTAATAACTCTATCCTTGAACAAACTAATACCATCGCTTGTTGAAATAAGAAAGAAACACCAGGGAAAGGAAAGTTAATTCAAACAACTGCTCCAAAATACCTGGAATTAGTGTCATCTTAGCAGAGCTCCATTCTTTTTTAGTGGCTCTATTTCTAATCTTCTTCTACGAGTATCCTTGTCTTTAATACAAAAAGCGTACGCCTGCACGTACGGTACGGAAAGAATATGAAAAATATGCACGAATTAAATTTTAGTGCACAGGGTATGCTTTTACACACCGTGCATCTCAAGATGATAAGTGGACACAAAATTTCCTCTTTACCATCAACCAATTTTTTAAGCTCTGGCAACCCTAATAATGTCTGCACCAATTCTTTTCGCATATCCGTAAAGAACATTACGTAATTTCAAATCCACAGTTTTAAAAAATTTTATCATAATAGCTATTGACGGAAATACTGAAGCCGACTAGGATTATTATCAAATCATACAGATTTCACACATTCGTTATGTGTGGTTTCAAAAAATGATATTTTTACTGATTTTTTTATACGAACTAAGTGCATATACATTAATGTAAAATTAATAATGAATCCATAATTGTCATATTTTATAGATGCATATTAGTGAAATCAAAACGTAAGACTGACATAGAAATGACTGTTAGGATGAAGTTTAAAGGCTGGGGTTTTTCTCATTCAGGTTGGTATTCTAAGGTTACAATGGGTATTTTATCCACAGTCTTTTGGCCAAGATCAAGTGTAGAACTCTCATTTTCACTTCGTCGGGTTTTGAATTTTGGTCCCCTGCCTGCAAAATCTGTGGTCGTGGTATTCTGGGACAAAAATTCACGATCAACCAAGAAAAGTGCTCTCCAAAGGGGGAACTTTAGGAAGAGATTCGTGTATCTTGGTGTTCATGGTGTATAGCGTCCTTTCTGTCCATCTCTACATAATCTGTCCTCTTTGTTTGGGTCTTTGATAGATAAATATCTGTGAAAATCATTTGTAGCTCCACTGTTTACCAGGGATTCTATCAGTAAAAGCCCAAAATATCCACAATCATGGATAGTAAGTATAGTCAATGTTTCCCATCCACTATGTTATAGTAAATCATTTTACCATATGTGTTCATTAGCAGCTATTGTGCTTAAATAAGCATATTCTTCATTTGGTGTCAATAATATATTCTCAATTTACAGATGGGCTACTATAAGTTAAGAATCTTAAACTAGATAGTTATTATTGGACAGAAACATTTATGTTGCAGTATGTTGGTAAAATATAAATGATACAATATTGGCATGTTTTGTATGTTAAAACTTTTATAAAAATAGCTTCGAGAGAGTTCTGATAATAAGAAAACCTATTAAAAACGGAAATCCTTGAATCTAAAGAAAATGGGTAGTCCATAATTTTGATCGATTAAAATTTCTGAATCAAAGCTACATCAGGGGATGTTTTCTGGATGATGTGTGCTGTTCTTACATTATCTAGGGACATTTTTTGTCACTTAACAAAATAACAGACTGGAAATTGTTGTGCCAAGAAATTTTTCTTAATGGCAAAGAGCATAAGTCAATTACTGAATCCTCTTTCAAGGATGTTTTGATCCTAAACAACAACTGTTAAAATTGCACGTGAAAAACACTACTGTCTTCCATAGGCTACAATTCAGGAGACCATGACGTTAACCCCCCAAAACTATTTTGAATTGGTGCATTAAATTATTTGCTATCTCTAACTTAGATGAAAATTTATTCCACTGGAAGAGTTTAGTCAATCTATGCTAAAATACATAAGAAGTAGAATACAACAAAACAACTTTCGACTGACTGCAATTACAAATGGTCAAAAAGAGAATAGACTCATCTGTGTTCAAAGAACAGCACCATATAGCACCATTAAAATAATGTTTTCTATGTTGCTAAGAGGGAATTGTGAAAATCAGTCTGTAAGGCTTTTTTAAAGCTCTTAGATATTTTACTTGGTTTTTTTAAGCAAAGAAATTAATGTGTTTCTATTAATGTCACGACTTGTGGAGGGAATTGGTATATTTCATCTCTTATGCTTTTTTAAAGCCTTCAGATGTATGCTTCTCTTTGCAGTGAAAAAACCTCATAAATTTGGTTGATGATGTATTTAAGCCGAGCTTAATTTGAACGTACCCTTGGCGTACCGTTTGCGTCTTGGTAAATCAGATTCGTTACGCGTTCAGATTTGGTACATAGTGAAAATTTCACTATATGTGTTCTGGCCTGAGGTGCAGATGTTTGTCCCACCATTGAGTATTGATTTTCTTAAGGTTGCAGTTGGCAAATTTAGATATCTGCTTGGACTGGCCGAAGAGTCTTTGTCTTCTTTGGTAGCATGAGTCTCGTAAGCAAAGGATAACCTCAGCTATACAAAGAAACGTTTGTGTTGCTATGTTGCTAAGGAAATAGAGTTCGGAAATAGCTAATTCACATGGTAGCTTTTATTACTCCGCATTAGGAACCTCTGTCAAAGATAATTGGCTCTTTTCTTTTGCTTTGATTTTAATGCGGCTTTTATATTTTAGAAAGCTGATGTACAGCCAGGAAAAGAGAACATGTATGCACAACAATTTCATATGGAAGCTCGTTTTTGATGGACTTGTTTATATGATGTAAAAGATAATTCTTCTTCAAAATTTTTCAAAATGATCACACTCTGATTAGCTAAAACACCAGATGCATCGTCGTCTAGCTTTGAATCAGCGCCATGCTGACAATGGTTACACCGAGGTCCACTTTGCACACTTAACTTGTGTCTTTTCTTTTTAGGCTGTTGTAGTTCCATCAATCGCATGACGAGGAGATTAATAACAGAGGACGCTATGGTTAATCCAACGTATATCATAACCATTGTTAAAGAAATGTACATACTCTTTTTGTCTTTAGTCCTGTGATGATTAACTTCCTGGAGAGCAACGTAATCTCCAAATCCTATAGTCGTCAATGTAATGAAAAAATAGTATAAACTATCAATATATTCCCACCCTTCGTATTTAGAGAAAATTGCTGCCCCTGCACAGAGGGTAACCGTCCAAGCTATAAGTCCAACTGCGACGAGCTGTACGATACTTACGTCAGAGGTTTTCATACCTAAACATTTTTTAAATTGCCTAAGACAGTAACCTAACATTGCGTTCATTCTCTCTCCTATTGCCTGGAACATTGTCAGATTCAGAGGAACTCCAATAGCAGCATAAATCATGCAGAACATTTTCCCCCGAATTGTTCTTGGGACGCTATGTCCATAGCCTATGGTAAAAACAAATTTATGCATTAATCATTTGTTTAGCGTTTTGTATAAGGAAATAACATGCGTATAAAAGAGTGATATTTATTTAAAAAGTCCAATAATTAAAAAAAGAAAGTAAACAGGTTGATAGATAAGATTTAAGACAAGAATTAATAGAAAAATGCAGCAAATAGTTATAGACTGGAAGACCAAAAGATTCATGACGAAAGTATTGAAAAAAGTATTTTAAGCACGTTAATGACATCAATTTTCGCAGGTATTAAATTTCCAGAGTCGGAAAAACCCTGAACATTTTGCGGTGTTAATTTTCTCCAAATAACCTAACATTGTCATCAAATATCTTGAAGAATATTTCGTAGGGAATATCGTTTCGCGTGTTTCGCCAAAATATTCGAAAACCAAGAAAATTTGTATCAGAGGAAATCAGAACCATTAAAGAATGCCCATGTTACTGGAGGTGAACGCATTTATCGTTATCAACCACTAATAAATGTGTTTTTTTCCCAAATGGGACAAAAGATTTTTGATATTTGGCCTCATATCCGATGAACTCTAGAAATCATTATGTGGAGAAAGATAGTTTACACTACGCAAAGACAAAGGTCATTTGGTCACTGGTCACTGTAAGGTCAAAGTAAGGAATAGAGGCCACACTTATGGAATAGGTAGTTACTGCCCAAGATTTTTCAAGACGAAAGCTATGGTAAGCTTTTCACAGTTATTACCAGAGGTATACGACACAGTTTTTCCTTCCAGCAAAAATAAAATTATTCACATGTTCAGGATAAGAGAAAATTAAACCACTCAATGAATCCAATATGGCAAAATGAATTCCATCCTGATTGAACTAGGTGGTTGATGGTCTTATAAGAAAGCCAATTCTTTTATTATTTTATTTGTACTTATCTTTTTACTTGAAATACCCTAAAATTCTTGAATGCTATAAAAGTACTTAAATGTAAATGACCTCTGTCCCCGAGGAAAAAATAACCTTTTTCAAAAGATGAAAGGTCAATTTGACCTTTGTCCCCGAGGAAAAAATAAGCATTTGGAGACATGTAGATATTAAGTGAATTTAGAATATAAATATTTCCAATTGAAAAGGCAGCTTTGGCTTCTTGTTTGGCGTTTAGAGTAATTTAGGCTATCAGAGCATAACGATAAATACATACTACGTCGCTTTGGGCTTTTACCCACTTGCGTTAAGATATTTCAATATCTGTTTCAGAAAGTGATGTCACGTTGCTACAGCTCAATTTCGGAAGTTTTTTTTCAATCATTTGAAAAGTGACGTTTTTAGGCCGGTAATGTTTAATATTATAACGTGCCTTTGTAAGGTCAATAAAATTTTTGAAAAGAGGGCTCAACATGACTTCTAGCTACATAACACGTACAGTCAAGACAACTTTTCTATTTGAAGAGTACAACAATAAGAATGTTTTGAATGCACGTAGAATAATTTATGTGATAAGCATACGGTTAAAAGGGTGAAATAAAGAATTCATGGGCGTTTCACTTCCTGTCTTATTGTATTCCTAGAAAATACTAAATAAGATGGAGTTTAGTCATTCTTAGATTTATTAACTGCACATCTAATCTCGCTTAAGAGGATGGGTGACGTCAGGTCTTCATTGAAGTCGTCAACAGAAATTCCAAGGAATCGAATCAGTGATTCTCCTGGCAAAATGTAGCCCAGCATTCAAGAGTGTCATCGTTACTAGCTAAAACAATACCTTTCTGAAATATCGTGGTGATGACAATAAACCCATCTCTCAAGTAAAACCTTGTTGGTGTTTCGTTACTATCATCATCATTATAGACAAAATACATCGTCGATAGTAGAAACATCATTTCAGTGTATGTTGTCTGGCTAGCATTGAAGTTGCCCATGACAAAAAGGTGCGCCAGTGGGCAAATAGCAAGATACAGTTACAATATTGTAATAAATATACAAAATTTTCCTCCTCTAAATATATGGGTCTTGGAAATTTACACTAAATTAACCCTTCCATGAAACACTTCCCTTAAAACAGAATTTGTCATCTAAAAAAAGAGAGTTTATTAACAACAGATTTATTTTGGTCAACTCTACTTCACCCAAACAATTTTCTATTCACTTAAAGGAGAGTCCTTCTGGGTAAATTCGTTTTCTTGCCTTGCCTATATTCCAGATTTAAGAGATGTAATATCGAAAATTAAGCTTTTGGATTCGAATATTGCATAACACTCCATTAAAAGCAAATCATTTTTGCAAATGTTTAAAGCACAGAGGTTAAACCTTCCTGAAGTAATTAAGGGCCATTTACTGATATTGATTTGTAATTAAATTTATATTGGATACACTGTAAAACTCTTACAGCAATTGATAATCATCAAACCCCAAGTTAGCAGTTGATCTAGACTTGAAAATAGAGGAATATAAAAAGAATATTTATATTGGTAGGTTTGCTTCTGCTCCACTAAAAAGATCTTAGAATGAGATTTTTAAAATGGCTTTGCAGGTTGCAAAGCCTACACAACAGGTTTCCCCGAATTAAGTAGCATACAACCTTTTTTTAACTAAATTGCTAGGTCTGGACAGAAATGTGATGTTTTTAAAGAAAGATAGCATTGGTGTGGATATGTAATAGTAACATTTTGGTTGAATTTATGCTGTGTTACATAGGCTGTAGGTGTCGGGTCAATTTGAAGGAGCTTGCATTGACAAGGATACGTTTGAATTGTCATTTATTATTAAATTTATATATTCATACCAACTTGTATAAAAAGTAGGCAATATTATTTCTTTTCTCGTTTTTATTGTTATTATCATTATCGAGTGGTGACACACTATCTAGTGATGGATGGGTGGAAAACCCAGATTCGGCGCCCAGCAACAAGCCAGGTAAGCTGAATGCAGGTACTGCATTCAGCTACTGCAGTACTGCAGTCACTAGAGTGGAATAAATAGAAAACCAAATTAAAATGTCAACATCACTTCAACCTTGGAACTATCGCCAAGCAATCAATGAGGAAAGGCACATTGCTCAAACGGTTGTTCTTATATGACAACAACTCACAACTACAGCACTCCACACTCCTAGCCTGACAGTTGACAATGCATGGAAAGATGTCTTAGTACTTGTACTAAGTCTGGTATTGCGGCAATGAATTAAGACTGGATATTTGTTATTACTCTCTTTGGTGACAAAAACAACAATACAAAGGCAAAAAAGCCATGTTGTTATGTATGCCAAAGGGCATTTATTATTATTATCATTATTATTGTTATTATAGTTATTATACTAAAAGTGTTCTTTGAAAATCTTTCCCGCAATTATGTCCTATAATAATCTCCCCCAAATATTTCTTTTATCTTTAATCTTAAAATCAAGAGAGTTGCTATTATATACTACAAAAACAGATAAAGAAGACAAAAAATATATAAAGCACACCTTGTCTTCTCTGGTTACAATATAGCATCATACTGATATTCATAATATCTTGTGAGATTCAAAAAAAATTATTTAAATTGTTGATTATTTTATAGTTAATATATTATTGTATAAAACAACAAAAATTACAACAATTCTAATATTATTCGTATCCTACATGGTTACTTGAAAAAATTGACATTTGAAATCATGCCCTTAGGCTTTGTCTTCAACTATGGGAAGCACTTCTAAACTAATGCTAGATGAGGTCAATTGTAGCACCAATCGTATTATGTTGAGCTGCTTCAAGGTGGTAAGATGTTGTTTGTACTACACTTATTGTAGAAGAACCAAACCATAAAACGAGCCAGACATTGCGAAATGTTACAAGCCTGACATGAGCTAAACACTTTTTCTTCATCGGTAGAAAAGACATGAAACTCTGAGTACTGTAAAGTTAGAGTTTTTCTTACTCATACATCTGATTATATGATAGCTCCCATGTTTTAATGTGGTAGAGCACTGTTGTTGATGACATTTCATATACATTTGTTAATACTTCATCGGTATAATTTAAAACGATAATGATTTTGTTGATGATTATCATCATCATTACCATAAGTATTATTGCATTATTCTTTATTTATTATTGTAAAGTCAAACAGAATGGACCTACGGCTGTTATCTCTCAAGTTTTTAAAGGCATTGATCATTCTCAAGATTTCATTTTGTTATTAAAAGAGCCACGAAGTACTGACAGGTAAATTAAGTTGACATGAAGTCATTAACATCGGTAGTTCTTGGGAATTTTTGATTGCTTGATCATAATTTTTAAAAAGGGTTTTTATCTTAAAAGGTGTTCATGTCAGTCTAATAAAAGAAAATTCTTAAGGAAACATAAGGATTCCTTGGAGACCAAAAGTTAGAAGCAATGACAACTAACACTTTCAATTTCACCCCACAAATAAAATATGGGAAGTAATAAAAATCACAATATATATTTGAGGAAAATAATGTAAACGTTTCGAAAAATACAAGACCCGTTATGGAAATTGAACAATCCGAACCATTAATTACGATATTACCACCGAAACGGCTATTAACAAGAAAGCTGTTGATAAAACAAAAAAAACAAAAAAAGAGAAATAACTGGTATGAAATCTTCTGCATTCAATTTCCTCGTCGAGATACGGATTGAAGAGAAGCATACTTGGATTGCTTTTCTATTTAAAAAGGTTCTTTTGATGTGTCAAAAAAGAAGCTTAATGCCTAAGTTTACAATTGTATCTGAGGGAACATTCAACAGCTATAAAGAGTTTAAAAGTAAAAAAATTATATCTTAACCCTTCTAGGGCCAGCATAACAATCATTGTTAACCTATAGAGGTTGTTTATTGCAATAATAAACAAACCAGTAAACAACTAAGGATCTCATTGGGAAAGAACAGAAACAATAAATTTCTGGAGCTTCTTGTTCTAGGCAAGATTTTCCCCAAATTTATATCTAACAAAATTTACATACTATATTCTCAGTACAAGCTTTATGGTGTTTGAACAAACTAGAACCATATGCCTCGCCAGCTTAGAAGAAATGGAAATATTGACATGTAATATCAAGTCCAAAAAGTATAGAAATTGAGTCAAATATTAAGGATATCGTCTTTTTAAAATGCCGACAACTAAGATAATACCTTTTAATGCATAATACGATTAGAACATTATGGAAACACGAAGATATTCCAACACAGTGGTAAACAGACATCATGATTTTGATTATTAAAAAAGGTAACCTGGAGCCATTAAACTTCCCTTCCATTGTCCTAGAATGATAATCTCAAGAAATCATTACCATTATTTGAGTTGATAGCCAAGAACAACTGTATTAAAACTGACATTTAGAAAAAGATTTATTCCTTCAATGTGCAGAACACTTCTACACACTGGGTGATTGTCCTGTGGAATCAACAACACCCAAAGCAGACAAAAATAGATAACAATTACATTAATTGAATCATTTTGAAAAGGGCAACAATTTTATCAACAGCGTTCTACATTCTACTGTGTTTCCAAGGAACACATTTCCATGATTTCTACTCCGTTTGCAAAATTTTAATTGTCAATTCCTTCAAGGTTCCTTGGAGGGATGTCTGGCGTGTTTCGTGTCTGAGACAAATGGAGTTCTCCAGAGTAACTTCATTTGTGAAAAGTATTTTGTTGGGCATAGCACAATATTTGTTTCAGGACGCCGATGGACTGTCCTTACCTCCCACCCTCCCACTTATCTCCAAAAGAGGAAACAAGATTAAACTAGGCCAACATATGTGTTTTAATATATTGCTCATATTAGAACTTAAAAGATTTACGAAATGTAGTTTAAAGAGATTCCGAAAGAAGACATTGTTAACGCAATATTTTCTTCCAATTCCTTCTGTCTCTTATAAAAGGAGTTGCAGTCTGGAAAAGGCCTGTGTTACTTCTTACATTCACTATTGCTATTCATATTTTCTAGTTTCATCAGCTTGATGCTGTCAAACACTTAAAGGATAGGACACCATTTATATTTATTTTTTCAGTAACTATGTTAAGGCTGAACAGTTGAATATTTCATATTTCTTCGACTCAGACAGGGAGCTATATCAATAAACGTTATCAGACATTAGTTATAGGCTTATTGGACTGAATTAGAATGTTCAATAATTCATAAAGTGGAATTCAAGTAGGAGCATGAAAATTCAACAGGAAGAAAAACAACCTTTACATTGAAAGTTGCTTATAATGTTGTCAAATATAACATAGCATACAGTGATAAAATTCTGTTTTTCATTTATAAGCAAAGATGAAATTTTCACATCAACTTCAGTGACAATTTATAACATTTCTCATTAACATACTGTACTTATCAGATTTATACTGTATAGATAGATCATCATCAAATATTTCGTTGTTATGAAAATATACTTTAGGAGAACCCCAATTTGGCCCTTCATAAAAAACAGATCGGCAAAGGAACAATTTTGGAATAACAATCTTAACGAAATATATAAAATAAAAGTTTAAGTTATTAGAAGTCTTTTTAAAAGTGTGATAGAATCTTTTCTCTATCTTCTTTCATTATGTTTTATTTGAATTACAGCTGTTTCCATTTGTTTCTTAATAACTAATGATTTACAATATTCTTTCTATTTAATTCTATTTGTTCAATTATGAGATTTGAAAGTGATAAGTGCTCTAGTATTACTATGATTTATAGCTGTCCACAATATTTCTTTTTTGTTTTAACGTCATTTTCCCCCAGTAACCGGGGCTCAGACGGTGCCCTTCAGAGGGACTTTGATTCGGCAGTGAGGAATTTCTTGGCCGGATGCCCTTCCTGACGCCAACCAATGGCTTTTTTTTTCTTTGCAAAGTTCCAAATTCTCCTCGACAGCTCGGGGAATCGAACCCGGAACTTTTGGTTACTGTGCAGTTGCACTAACCATTAAGCCACGGCTCCTAGCTGTCCACAATATAAAATTGCTAAATGCTACAACAATATTATTGATCTAAATAAATTTGCGCTGGAAAGCTTGATTAGACGGATCATACAAAAACACAAGGAAAATAACTTGGGACCACGGTTAAGCTTGGTTCCAAACACTATTTATCATACCAAAGTTTTGGAATCAAGATAAACTTATTATCGAGGAACGCTGGGTAAATATGCGGTAGATTCTGTAGCTTAAATTTAATCCGATTGTTTATATCAAGTTTACAATGACTGACTTTACGACGATTATTTTTCATCGAATTTTAAGCTTGCCAGAAAATAAAAAAGTTTTAGGACCCAAAATGTAATATTTAAGAATTAAAACTAGGCAAGTTGACTGATTATTGAAACGATTGTAGTATACGTCGGATTACAAAAATGATGACGAAGAAAAATTAATTAATGCTGTCAGAATCCTTTTCAGAATAAGATGACAGTAAAAATTGTATTTTTTCTATGTTGTCATTTATCTCTAGCAACATAAAAATGTCGGTTAAATTTGAAATGTACTTTTCAGATATAAATATGTTATGTAGATTTTTTCATGGGATTTACTCAAACAACTTTTCAAAGTTTATTGACTTTGAATGAATAACCAGCGAAAACTCAATAATGGAAGTTCCAACTGTTATACACAATTGAATGGGCTAGCCTACTAAAATTACTTAACAAGTCAAATTTAGCAGGAAGGTAAACGAAACATTTTGATCGACTGCTCAAATACCAAATGCCAAATGTCATAACAAATGACATCTTTTGTTAGAACGACATTACAAGAAAATCTCATAGTAATTCTTAAAAAACTTGTTCATTGCATTCTTGTTGTCAAAGAGTTCAGACAAACTTCTTTCTGTTCATATTGTAGCAAGGTATATTCCAGATTTTTAGAGATCCAAATTTTATCTTATCATATCAAACAAGATAATTTTGCGTTACTCTCATGTTTTGTGCGTTGATAATTTATTGACCAACACCTCCACCCCTCCCTTTCTCTCTGTTTCATCCAACCAATGATACAAAATCTGATATTTGACCAATAAATCCAGCTGCTACTATCTAGTTTCTTATCTCAAGATCACAGAAAGCCGACTACAGAACATAAAAAATAACCTATACCAATATAGACAGCATTCATTAGAAGACTGGGCACTAAGAAACACAGAAAGCCGACTACAGAACATAAAAAATAACCTATACCAATATAGACAGCATTTATTAGAAGACTGGGCACTAAGATGAAGAAAGCTGAAACAAGAAACTACTCCCCCTGAAATTATCTTTCTTCCATAACGCCATCTTTTGGCTTTGAAGAAAAGAGAACGTTGCATTAATATTACCATAACGTGTATTTTAAAACCCTAAGAATGTGCAAAATTTTTCACAGTGATTAGAAGGTTTTGAAATATGGCTGTAACAGCATTGGTTTTAGTCTTTCAGTAGACAGTAACAATTATCATTTAGAGCCAGGCTCTTATTTTTCCAAATTTTGGGCGATGTAAGTTTTCCTTCGTGAAGCTTATCTTTCTGAAATCACCACAAAGCATGTCAATTAGAATAGTTCGACCTTATGACTAGGTATTGTCCATATCAATAAACTGTTTTACTAATGTAAGCATTTATCTGCCGTATGTCAATCTAGCTCAACAATTACTCCAAGATCCAATACACATCACTAGTTTACAACAGACAACGACTTTAATTTCATATGTACATTATGTACATTGCCATCTAATCTTTGTAGATCGTTATGAAGTGAACAAGAACCAAAACAAGTCTCAATTTGAAATAGTTGTACCAAATTGCAATAAGATCAAAAAGACTCAAGACAACTTTATGTTGAAATATCTAAGTAAGGTCGTCCTTCCCAAAGAGCTGATAGGAAGCGAACGCTGTGGGCGAGCGAAGAGCACAGTACTAGTAAACATTCCTGTAGAATACAAACATGTTTGGGCAGTACTCTGCTCTCGCTCAGCCACAGGGTTCTATCCCTTCTCAACTCTTGGAGAAGGAAGCCCCAACTTAGATTTACCATTTCAAGTACATATGTTGAGTTGAAATTGATTTTCAAGCAACATAGCATATTTTAATATTCATTGGAAAGTTAAAAACAATGCCAAAATCCAATTTCACGTGAAGTGTTTTTTGCTCTCTGCAGAGCAGGAAAATTCAAAAAGCTACAATTTTGATCATCAGTAGTGTGAACTACAAAGTGGAAGGATCCAAATAATCACAGTTTTGGCCAAACGTTTTGTAGCATCTACCGCAAAGCGGAAAAATTCAAAAGTCGCACTTTTAGATACAACCTTTTTGAAGCTTCTACTACTTCTATGGGACTTCCAAGTACACAGTGAAAAATATAATGAGATCTCTCTTGCTTCACTCGCTCCACAATAAGTTAAAGGAATTCTATGGTTTAAAATTTCAACTTTTTAAAGCTACTAGGTAACCTTCTTCTTCTTCTTTTCCTTCTTTCTTTTCTTTATTTCAGAAAAATTTACAAACGTTCGCAAATATTTACAAATATTGGGTACATTAAAGAACAATAGCATTAAGTTAGAAGTTTTAGGCACCTACAGCAAGTAGATAAACTGGAAACATCTTTTCTAAAAAATTAAGCAAATTACAAAAAATGAATTGCATGCATGCAGACAAGTTTATAAAACAATAGTTCATAATTATCATAATGTGAAAATACCTCATCAACTTGGCAACAGAAATTTTGAACCAGTGGAAGTAGGTCATTATTCTGACAGTATTCTGAGATACTTGTGTGATGAAATGAATTAATGGATATAAATATGATATATTACCTTGAAATCATCATAATAAAGAAAACTCTTTCACAAAGAAGTCTTGTAAATTTGATTTACAGCCCTTCTGCTTATTACAAAAAGAAAATTTTTGGACACTAGCTTATTATTCCAACACGTCATTAACTTTTACTAAAAGTAAAATAATTTATCAGCACTCTTTTTTGCACTGATGATATAAAAATTTATAGCTGTAAATAACGCAAGAGCAAAGTCACAAACATGACCAATAAAGATTGAAAACTCTTAGAAAGTTAAGATTGGCAGTTTTAACTAACTCAATCTTATCAAGGTACAGGTATGGGAAAAATAACTCAGTGAAGAATGAGTTGGAAGCATGACATACAAGATAAAACTTACTGAAGATCAAGATACTGAAGTGGGAGCTATTTCAAAGGACATAAAGCTATTCTTCCGCGGATTTCAAAGTCACTTGCATTGTGTTAATGAATTTTTAACTAATACAGTTTGCCAGTACAGATAACAAGGAAAAACTTCGAGTAAAATGAATTCTAGCAGAAAAATTGCTTCCGAAGAAAGAACTTACCCTTTTGTAGGTAATGTTGGCGCATTAGAATAGCAAAGTCATCGTTTCAAGGAATGAAGAAGATACTACTTCCAACCCAAAGCTACAACTGCAAACAAAACAAAGAGTGCTACATTCGTACATTATGCTCATCCTCACATATGGAAGTGACACCTGGACCATCTCAAAAGCAATACAGTCTCGACTAGAAGCAGCAGAAATGTGGTTCTAGAGGTGAATGCTGAGAATATGTTATGATGAACATGTCACTAACGAGGAAGTACTCGAAAGAGCAAACACAAAGCGTAGCTTAATCAAGAATATACGAAAAAGCCAACATTTCTTGGCCACTTGGTAAGTAAAGGGGGCATAGAGAATCTTGTGTTCACTGGAGTTATCAAATGGAAGAAAGATCGAAGTCGACAACGAACAACGCTCCTGGGTAGCATGAGCCAGTGTACCAACATGAACGCTGTGGAACTTCTTCACTGTGCAAGGGACAGAAAGCTGTGGCATAGCCTAACCGCCAATGTCTACTCAAGACATAGCACCTAACGACGACGACGTAATGTTGAGATATCAAATCGCTGTTTGAAATTGCCATATATTTATACCAAGAGTAAATAGGAACATAAGGCTGTCGCTTGCTGGTATTGATCTTAATTTGTAATGGAATAATCCTTCTGTAAATTACTTTAAAAATTTACATACTGCATGTAAATTTCAGGGGGCAATACGAGGAAGGCATTACTTTTTAGAGAAGGGGTGACTACTCCACGTCGTACACGAGCTAAACATATTAAATGGGAATTTCGTGTTAGCACCTTATTTCACTTTTAGGGTAGTATAGTTTAAAGGGGTCAATACGTGACTTAATATCATCACAAACTAAAACATAATGACAAGCTAGAAGGTATCGTAGCTTAAATACTGGTTTCTGGTCTGATGCCATTGGGTGGGATAGTATTTTACGACCCAGTCTTCCACAGAATTCTACCTCCCTCTTCCTGTAAATTGCCAAATAGCTTTAAGTTTCGAGAAATATGCAAGGCAATGAAAAAACGAAAAATGCCTTTAGCCCCATTGGGTAAAAGCTATTTCGTGTGAAAAAGCTAAAAATAAAAGAATATTTGCCAAAAGAAATTAGTGTGCGTGCACAGATAATTCGAAGTAAGACGTAGAAAATAATATTGTCATATGCAGACAAATCAATTTTACTAATACCTCTAATTACTACCATTATTTTTGAAGATAGATATAAGGAATAGTAGAATAAAATTTGGAGGTTTTTTTCCAAGCTATGTATGCAAATTTCATTTTACTATGGCAGCACTAACAGAACAATACTTTCTTATTTTATTCATTATGACATTTGCATGTATCGTTAAATGAAAAGTAGTTCGATCCTGCGCAAAATAATTAAACTAGAAACGCAAGTAAAAAATCTAAGTATTCTCGGTTCTTTATTTTCAGAAAATATCGATGTATTTTTGATATTACGATACATAAATAGCTTTTTACACCCATCGTCTTGAAAAAGTTAAAAGCTAAGGAAGCAACAATTGATGGTGTATTGTTTTAGTATGGACATCAAGTCTCATTGAGAAACTGGTAATTTCAAGTTTAAAAGGTTACGTTATTTATTGAAATGCATTAATGAAAACCTGATTTAATATTGAAGAACAGATTGAATTTACGTAAATTGTGAAACTCACGCTGACCAAGACATATGGTGAGTAAAATCATCGATGATAAAGGGTCACTTTGATATATGCTTATTGTTTAAGGGATGAAGAAAAGGTTCTTTTTTCTATGATATTATTTAAATCTATTTGTAAACTCCAACTATTTCGGTGTGTAATTACACTAGGATTAAAATCAACAATTTGTTTAGTTAAAAGGTGACGGTTATAATCAATGTTTTTGACTTCTGATTTTATTGATAAAATCTTGGCTGATTTTTTGTAGAGAAACTATGATAAGCGACTTTGCTTTGAGGTCACTGAAAAACATCTTGTAGCTTGCACAGCTGATCTGTAAAACAAATATAGTAGTAGAATTGATAGGCAGACTGCTTTTATAGAAACAAGACAAAAGGTACATTTGTATAATTCATGGGCGAATATAATAGTAGGGAGAAATCTCCCAGAACTGATTAAAAAAAATTTAAAAAAAAATGAATATTAAAAATCAAAATAATATTAAAAATAAAAATTTTAGCTATGAAAGTAATGCATTTCATTGCCTGATACCATTTGTAATAGTGTTGCTTTTCCATACACTGGAAGTCTCCAGTTGACAACGTGATAGAGATTAAAAAGAAACAGCAAAAGTCCGGTGCATATATTAATAATAATTATTATAATCAATACCTTTCTCATCATCAGGTTAAGCGAACCCGACAGTTTTTGGATGGTTCGTTTCCAATGGTCTCTATCAAACATTAATGCTGGTAGATCTTCTAACTATCAGTCACTGCTATCCTCTAATTTGTCACAGTTTGTTTCTTAATGGTTTGCCAATACTACTGCTACTACCACTACTATTACTACTACTACTACTACTACTACTACTACTACTACTACTACTACTACTACTACTACTACTACTACTACTACTACTACTACTACTACTACTACTACTTACTACTACTACAACTACTATTACTACTACTACTATTTCTACT
>RDPX01000463.1:69744-87144 GCA_003991215.1 Morbakka virulenta | reverse complement strand
TAACTCCCATCCACCGGGTCCACAGGTTGCGGATAGTGGAACGACCTTCAGATATGGAGGTTAGCTGCGAATATATTGAATAAGCAGTCCCGGACAAAATCACGGGTTGCCCCTCAGCAAGGCATAGCACCCGGCAGCTGCCCCGCCAGGGATAAAGGTGAAGACAATGGAAGCAGGTTGTCGGATAGTGTTGATAGCAGCTGGACAACATACCTTTCTTCTGGTATCAACATTCCACGTCAAGCAGATGAGCTAATGAAACTGCCAATGGTTGAGGTGACTCAGTTTAAAATTAAACTACTGCGATTGTATGTAGACCTAGCCCCCACAAACAATTAATTCCCGGGCTATCGAAAGACTTATTGGTCCGGGTAAACAACCCGACCGTGATTGATTGATTGACTTCTAACCTACAACAAAAAGTACCAAAATCTTTTACCATTTTTTCCTATCCAAAATTACCAACATAATAATTTTTGCATTACGCATTACATTATTTTATTCCTAGATTATAGCCTTAGTTTATTGTTTAGAAAAACCCAGACTGTTTGTTTTAACAAATTAACAAATAAAAAAAATTGTTCTATGTCATCATTGTTCTATGCATTTATTGTTCTATGTATTTATTGTTCTATGTCATCATTGTTCTATGTCTTTTTTGTTCTATGCCTCCATTGTTCTATGTCATCATTGTTCTATGTCATCATTGTTCTATGTCATCATTGTTCTATGTCATCATTGTTCTATGTCATCATTGTTTTATGTCATCATTGTTCTATGTCATCATTGTTCTATGCCTTCATTGTTCTATGTCATCATTGTTCTATGTCTTTATTGTTCTATGCCTTCATTGTTCTATGCCTTCATTGTTCTATGCCTTCATTGTTCTATGCCTTCATTGTTCTATGCCTTCATTGTTCTATGTCATCATTGTTCTATGTCATCATTGTTCTATGTCATCATTGTTCTATGTCATCATTGTTCTATGTCATCATTGTTCTATGTCATCATTGTTCTATGTCATCATTGTTCTATGTCATCATTGTTCTATGTCATCATTGTTCTATGTCATCATCGTTCTATGTCATCATTGTTCTATGTCATCATTGTTCTATTTCTTCATTGTTCTGTCTATTGTCCTATGCCTTCATTGTTCTATGCCTTCATTGTTCTATGCTTTCATTGTCCAATGTCTTCATTGTTCTATGTATTTATTGTCCTATGTCTTCATTGTTCTTGAATGTTCTATGGCTTCATTGTTCTATTTCGTCATTGTTCTGTCTATTGTTTTATGTATTTATTGTTCTATGTATTTATTGTTCTATGCCTTTTAATGTTCCTTTATATTAATTATTTTCTGACAAACAGAGCAGATATATTAAAAGCAGAGGTAACGACTCATTATCCAGTGATCGCGGAGTCTTTTTTGAGACCGAGTTATGTTGTCTAAGCTCGTATTGATTTTATTGCAAAATTGAAATATTCATAAAGGAGGAAAAGAAGAGGACACCAAACCGCATATTTGAGTGGAAGACGCAACGACCTTATGTCGACCTTACGATTGATAAAGAAGCTGCTCCGTCTTGCGGACAAATTACAAATGTTGGGCCCAGGGTTAACTCACTAACTTGGCTTTATTAAATACACAAATCATCTAAAACATAAAGGATAAAAAAGGAATAAACTTTGGAGGTTTCAATCAACAGTATGCAATATTTGGATGATACAGTTATTGTAGAAAAAAACAAGGAGCAATTTTAGACATTAGTGGGGGATTGAACATTGCAGAGCAAAACTTTTGGGTTGTTTATCCGTGCAAAAAAGTCACATCACCTTAGTTGCTTGACAGAAGGAAGAAAGAAGGTAGAGACATCGACATGCACAAAGAAGATTAAAGACAGCGACTACTTTAGTGTGGTATTTCCTATCATGAAAAGGATTTTCCTTTCATAAGGCGTTAAGAAACACAAGATGGGCATGTAAAATTTCCAGGGGAGAACTCGTTGACTACGTATTTGGGGTCTAATGTTTTGAAGACAGAAAAAATAAGTATGGGTCTAAATTGACGGGAAGTTGACATATTTGGGGTCTGAGTTTATGAGGGTTAAAATATTTATTTTGCGTTTTTAATTCAGGGTAGGTGTGAAACTTTAAAGGAAAAAATAATTATGTGATTCTAAGACGAATTGAAATAAAAGAAATCAGTTTCCACGTTTCAAATTTTTTGTGGTATGAGTTGCGATCTCTTCAGAGAAAAATGTTGGAAAACAAGATTCTAAAAAAAAAGCAAGAAAAGCCGATCATTTAGGCCTTTTAAAAAGTGGTCATCATATTTGGAGTCGTTGAGAAATTTGTGTGCATATTTATAGGTCTGAGAAAATAGCCTGTCATGATAATCCCGTCATAGAAGTCAACGAGTCTCGGATGTTGAGAGGGATATTCAAAATTAGCAGGAAGTCATTAATATTTCCTCTTTCGTTCATCTGGCAAGTTTCTATGTTCATAAACCTCATTATCGCAGATAAAAATGGACCACCTCTATGCAGTCAAAACAAATAAGCACGTGGTAAATTGCAGCTTGTGCAATTTGGTTGTATCTCAAGAACACGGAAGGACATTTGATGGTGTGGTTTGACACAACTGTGCGAACTATTAATTTCTTAGCCTCTGCGTTATACCCCCAATTTCACCACCTCACAAGCTACAAAGTTATTATTAATAAAATCTATGGATATCTAGGTTTCTTTGAAATCAAAATGAGCTTATTCTAACAACAAACAAACAAAAAAAAAGAAAATAAAAGAAAGAAATTTAATTTTTTTAGTTTTAACGTCATTTTTCCCCAGCAATTGGGGCTCAGACGGTGCCCTTCAGAGGGACTTTGATTTGCCAGTGAGGAATTTCTTGGCCGGATGCTCTTCCTGGCGCCAACCAATGGCTCTTTTCTTTGTAAAGTTCCAAATTCTCCTCGACAGCTCGGGGAATGGAACCCGGAACTCATGGTTACTATGCAGTTGCACTAACCATTAAGCCACGGCTCCTCAAAATAAAAAAAACAAAAAACAAAAGAAAGAAATATCTGATGAAAAAACCTTGTTAGCAATGATACGATATCACCGAGTCATTTGTCCCTTCTGTGTTGGTTACACTGATCAGTGTCTCAAAAGTTATACAATATTTGCGCATCAATAAAATACCTCCCGTATTTATTAGAAAAATCAGCATTTTCAATGGGTTTCCCCTTCTTGTGTAGTCGCATTTCCCCTGGTTCTTTTTAAGTGAATAAGGAGCGCAAGGATCTACAATATAACCGAGTGAGGATATGTAACTAACTATATCGTAAAGTTTATGGTAAATTCTAACCCTCTAATTATTTTCCACCAATTTAGGGACTTGATACATATTTCATATTTTTAGTAATCTTAAAAATACATAAATATTAATTAACCCATAGGCAACACTATTGATGCTGATAGAAATTGTATAGAGATGGTGCTTTGGATGATAGTGATTACAGCAGCAATAAAATAAAGGATAATGAAAACAACAGTTTTAATAATAACAATAATAATATTGATGATGATGATGATAATAATGGCAACCGTGATGGTGATGGTGGTAATTACAATCGTAACACGATAATGATAACGACTAATTATGCTTGTGACTTTTTGATGACGATTTAGTTGGCTATAAAGTGGATACTAATGATGATGAGGCACAAATTTGAAGAAGATCAAACGTTATATTAAATTTCTTTTCATATTAATTATCCTAATTATGTTAATTATGCTAATTATGCTTATTTAATATCTGTTTTACTTTCGTAATATTAGACACACATACCATATGTTAATATAGAATGAAGTATAATTCATTTGGTTGTTATATTGCTGAATGTCTGTACCTTATAAAGTAGCAGAATCAAATGTTGACATTTCATGTTTTTCCTTATTTTTTATTGGAATTTCAGCCTTTATATTAATGAATGGTATGAAATTCTGTTTTACCCTAAATAGATTGCAATTGTCGTAATGTGTGCTTTTGTCTTGGCAACTTTCAATCAAACCAAAGACTGCTAAACTATCAAAATAAGTTGGTGACTTCGAATTGCACGAGAAAGATGTCACAATGGATTTCTTTCAGTTGAGTTTACAATTGTAGGAATGACTGTATGAGTGTTAAGAATTCTCACTGTCACTGTTACTTCAGATAACTTTCTTATATCAAGGTAATCGATCTGCATGAAGAAAAGGTTTCAAACAATCATCCTTTAAATTGACCGATTGTTCTGTATTCATCTAATTTGAATTCTCTGTGCATGCGTGTTCCGAATGGAATTACCCACAAAGCAACGTAGAAAGCCTACATTTGATGACAGTGTGCTGTGAAACACTACACTAAATATAGACTCAGGGCTGCTTCAAGAGCTGAAAAGGATGTTGTGGACATACCAGAATAGAAAGAGACTTACAATTCAAACCTAACATTTATTATGCAGGGGAAAAAGCTGAAAGGTGGTGTCATGCTACTTTGCAACCTACGCTGGACATGGATATATAAATATATATATATATATATATATATATATATATATATATATATATATATATATTCGACACAGGAAATATGACAAACCAACACTGACACACTCCTTCAGCTAATAACTCACGTGCCTTGTGTCCGCTGAGCAGTGTGTTTNTCATTTTTTATCTCACGTGCCTTGTGTCCGTTGAGAAGTTTTTTTTCATTGAAAATAGAATTCTTTTTGTTCACTTCACAGCTCCCCAGTAACAATTAATTTTTGTTGCATGGCAATAAATTGTCACTTAGCAACTTGTTTGCAGTCTTATCACGTATACGTTTTTTGCTTGTCAGTTTCTTGATAAAGTCTGTTGTAGACAGACAAAAATTTGAAATAATAAATAAATATTTTATTTACTCAAGTAAATGTTGGCATACTTTCTTTAGTCATTTCCTGTGTCAAATATATATATATATATATATATATATATATATATATATGTATGTATGTATGTATATACCAGTATCGAAGTACTTATTAGCTATCGGCAGTGCTCAGTAATATAAGAATATTAGAGCTATCAAATGTCGTTACAAAAAAATCAACAAAACGTAGTTCAAACGTAGTTTAAACTAAGTTTTGTTGATTTTTTGTCGTTTGCCATCTTATATAGATATGGCTATTTTGAGACACGGAGCACCATGTAGCCTTGGGCCCTTAAAATCAATAGAGATAACACTTCTTTTTTTGATGTGTGGAAAGAATAACCATCTGCTAAACTTTGTCCGAAACAACATTGCAAATTCGAAGATAAAATAGTCCATTCTTATTCATTTATTAAATAAAATATACTAAAACCCTCTATATGTATCCAGAGACGATTTTCAGCTTAATGATTAGAATCATAATCAAGGCTTCCTATGTCTTATATTTGGCAGACCTTTTCCCTACTTAAGATTATTGTGTACGTGAACTTTGCATACCAGAAATTTTGTTTAAGTTGGTGCTTTTTTTTAATCAAGCAGCTAACTTGGATGACAAAATGTATTTAATTGTTCTTGTATTTTCTTTATTAACAATCAAACACTTAGTGTGTATGCTAGCATTCTAGTTTACTCGTTCTGATGAGCAAAAGCGAAAAAGATTTCGATAAAACCAACATAGATTCCACAATGAGTTTTACGTTCTGCGTCATCAATTGTATTTTTGAAAATTTCTGTATCTAAATCTCAAAATTACACAAATAAAATAAAGGCGATTAAAAAACATAAGCGATTTCACTTTCTAGTTTTCGATCAAATTGAACTTGATTTTAATTAAGACTTTCCAATGTAGGACTTCAGAGAGGATTTCATTGCATGCCTACTGAGTCTATTCCATCACATGGAAATATTACTTGAGGTATAAAGTTTTCCATGAAAGGAAATCTAAATATATAAAAAGTACCTGTAAGTATGTGTATCTCAGCAATTTCAAAACCTGAACAACAAAGAGGATTCCTTTAAGGATTCCCTTAGTTTAGATCATTTGGTGATATTACATGAACTATAAAGTTTTCCATGAAAGCAAATCTAAATGTACCAATAGATACTGTAAGTATGTATATCTCAGCAATTTCAAAACCAGAACAACAAAGAGGATACCTTTAGGATTCCCTTAGCTCAGATCATTTGGAAATATTACTTGAACTATAAAGTTTTCTACGAAAGGAAATCTAAATATATAAATAGATGCTGTAAGCATGTGTATCTCAGCAATTTCAAAAGTTGAACAACAAAGAGGATCCCTTCAGGATTCCCTTACTTTAGATCATTGGGAAATATTACTTGAGCTATAAATTTTCCATGAAAGGGAATGTAAATATATAAATGGATACTGTATAACGTTCCCTTACGAAAGTTTGGTCGAGCACTCTATCTGAGATTGGAACCTGTTGTTAGCGTAATGCAATCCTCACTGCGCATGCGTGGTTTGAGCACTCTGACAGGATCCCACAATAACTCTTTAACTGTGTTTGCTCCGGCAACATGGCCTGAGAGTTATATCTCAGAAGCTCTGTGCTGCACTGATGAGCCCACAAAGGGCGAAACAGTACTGTCTGCAGATTGAGTATAACGCTCCCTTACGAAAGTTTGGTCGAACACTCTATCTGAGATTGGAACCTGTTGTTAGCGTAATGCAATGCTCACTGCGCATACGTGGTTTGAGCACTCTGGCAGGATCCCACAATAACCCTTTAACTGTGTTTGCTCCGGCAACATGGCCTAAGAGTTATGTCTTAGAAGCTCTGTGCGGCACTGATGAGCCCACAAAGGGCGAAACAGTACTGTCTGCAGATTGAGTAAATGGATACTGTAAGTATGTGTATCTCAGCAATTTCAAAACTTGAACAACAAAAGGGATTCCTTCAGGATTCCCTTAGTTTAGATAATTTGACAATATTACATGAACTATAAAGTTTTCCATAAAAGGAAATCTAAATATATAAATAGTATCTGTAAGTATGTGTATTTAAGCAATTTCAAAACTTGAACAACAAAGGGGCTTCCTTTAGGATTCCCTTAGTTTAGATCATTTGGTAATATTACTTGAACTATAAAGTTTTCTATGAAAGGAAATCCAAATATATAAATGGATACTGTAAGTATGTGTATCTAAGCAATTTCAAAACTTGAACAACAAAAGGGATTCCTTTAGGATTCCCTTAGTTTAGATCATTAGCAAATATTACTTGAACTATAAAGTTTTCCATGAAAGGAAATCCAAATATATAAATGGATACTGTAAGTATGTGTATCTAAGCAATTTCAAAACTTGAAAAACAAAGAGGATTCTTTCAGGATTCCCTTAGTTTAGATAATTAGACAATATTACATGAACTATAAAGTTTTCCTTGAAAGGAAATCTAATTATATAAATAGATACTGTAAGTCTGTGTATCTCAGCAATTTAAAACCTTGAACAACAAAGAGGATTCCTTTAGGATTCCCTTAGTTTAGATCATTTGGTAATATTACTTGAACTATAAAGTTTTCCATGAAAGGAAATCCCAAAATATAAATAGACACTGTAAGTATGTATATCTTAGCAATTTGAAAAGTTGAACAAATAAGAGGATTCTTATAAGGATTCCCTTAGTTTAGATCATTGGGAAATATTAGTTGAACTATAGGGTTTTCCATGAACGGAAATCTAAATATATAAATAGATACTGTAAGTATGTGTATCTAAGCAAGTTCAAAACGTGAACAACAAAGGGGATTCCTTTAGGATTCCCTTAGTTTAGATCATTTAGCAATATTACTTGAAATATAGGGTTTTCCATGAACGGAAATCTAAATATATAAATAGATGCTGTAAGTATGTGTGTTTAAGAAATTTCAAAACGTGAACAACAAAGGGGATTCCTTTAGGATTCCCTTAGTTTAGATCATTTGGCAATATTACATAAACTATAAAGTTTTCGATGAAAGGAAATCTAATTATATAAATAGATACTGTAAGTATGTGTATCTAAGCAATTTCAAAACGTGAACAATAAAGGGGATTCCGTTAGGGTTCCCTTAGTTTAGATCATTGGTAAATATAACTTGAACTATAGGGTTTTCCATTAACGGAAATCTAAATATATAAATAGATACTGTAAGTATGTGTATCTAAGCATTTTCAAAACGTGAACAACAAAGAGGATTCCTTTAGGATTCCCTTAGTTTAGATCATTGGGAAATATTACTTGAACTATAGGGTTTTCTATGAACGGAAATCTAAATATATAAATAGATACTGTAAGTATGTGTATCTAAATCATTTCAAAACTTCAACAACAACGAGGATTACTTCGTGATTCCCTTAGTTAAGATCATTTGGCAATATTACATGAACTATAAAGTTTTCGATGAGAGCAAATCTAATTATATAAATAGATACTGTAAGAATGTGTATCTAAGTAATTTGAAAACTTCAACAACAAAGAGGATTCCTTCGGGATTCCCTTAGTTTAGATCATTTGGCAATATTACATGAACTACAAAGTTCTCCATGGTAGGAAATCTAAATATATAAATAGATACTGTAAGTATGTGTGTCTAAGCAACTTCAAAACTTGAACAACAAAGAGGATTCTTTCAGGATTCCCTTAGTTTAGATGATTTGGTTATATTACATGAACTATAAAGTTTTCTACGAAAGGAAATCTAAATATATAAATAGATACTGTAAGTATGTGTATCTCAGCAATTTAAAACTTTGAACAACACAGAGGATTTCTTTAGGATTAACTTAGTTTAGATCATTTGGAAATATTACATGAACTATAGGGTTTTCCATGAAAGGAAATCTAATATATAAATAGATACTGCAAGTATGTGTGTCTAAGCAACTTCAAAACTTCAACAACAAAGAGGATTCTTTCAGGATTCCCTTAGTTTAGATCATTTGGCTATATTACATGAACTACAAAGTTCTCCATGGAAGGAAATCTAAATATATAATTGGATACTGTAAGTAATTGTATCGAAGCAATTTCAAAACCTGAAAAACAAAGAGGATTTCTTAAAGGATTTCCTTGGTTTAGATCATTTGGAAATATTACTTGAACTATCAAGTTTTCTATGAAAGGAAATCTAAATATATAAATAGATGCTGTAAGTATGTGTATCTAAGCAATTTCAAAACCTGAAAAACAAAGAGGATTCCTTTAAGGATTCCCTTGCTTTATATCATTTGGAAATATTACTTGAACTATAAAGTTTTGTATGAAAGGAAATCTAAATATATGAATAGATACTCTAAGTATGTGTATCTAAGCAATTTCAAAACCTGAAAAACAAAGAGGATTCCTTTAAGGATTCCCTTGCTTTATATCATTTGGAAATATTACTTGAACTATAAAGTTTTGTATGAAAGGAAATCTAAATATATGAATAGATACTCTAAGTATGTGTATCTAAGCAATTTCAAAACCTGAAAAACAAAGAGGATTCCTTTAAGGATTCCCTTGCTTTATATCATTTGGAAATATTACTTGAACTATAAAGTTTTGTATGAAAGGAAATCTAAATATATGAATAGATACTCTAAGTATGTGTATCTAAGCAATTTCAAAACCTGAAAAACAAAGAGGATTCCTTTAAGGATTCCCTTGCTTTATATCATTTGGAAATATTACTTGAACTATAAAGTTTTGTATGAAAGGAAATCTAAATATATGAATAGATACTCTAAGTATGTGTATCTAAGCAATTTCAAAACCTGAAAAACAAAGAGGATTCCTTTAAGGATTCCCTTGCTTTATATCATTTGGAAATATTACTTGAACTATAAAGTTTTGTATGAAAGGAAATCTAAATATATGAATAGATACTCTAAGTATGTGTATCTAAGCAATTTCAAAACCTGAAAAACAAAGAGGATTCCTTTAAGGATTCCCTTGCTTTATATCATTTGGAAATATTACTTGAACTATAAAGTTTTGTATGAAAGGAAATCTAAATATATGAATAGATACTCTAAGTATGTGTATCTAAGCAATTTCAAAACCTGAAAAACAAAGAGGATTCCTTTAAGGATTCCCTTGCTTTATATCATTTGGAAATATTACTTGAACTATAAAGTTTTGTATGAAAGGAAATCTAAATATATGAATAGATACTCTAAGTATGTGTATCTAAGCAATTTCAAAATCTGAAAAACAAAGAGGATTCCTTTAAGGATTCCCTTGGTTTATATCATTTGGAAATATTACTTGAACTATAAAGTTTTCTATGAAAGGAAATCTAAATATATAAATAGATGCTGTAAGTATGTGTGTCTAAGTCATTTTAAAACTTGAACAACAAAGAGGATTTTTTCAGGATTCCCTTAGTTTAGATGATTTGGTTATATTACAGGAACTATAAAGTTTTCTACGAAAGGAAATCTAAATATATAAATAGATACTGTAAGTATATGTATCTAAGTAAATTCAAAACTTGAACAACAAAGAGGATTCTTTCAGGATTCCCTTAGTTTAGATGATTTGGTTATATTACAGGAACTATAAAGTTTTCTACGAAAGGAAATTTAAATATATAAATAGATACTGTAAGTATGTGTATCTAAGTAATTTCAAAACTTCAACAACAAAGAGTATTACTTCGTGATTCCCTTAGTTAAGATCATTTGGCAATATTACATGAACTATAAAGTTTTCGATGAAAGGAAATCTAATTATATAAATAGATACTGTAAGAATGTGTATCTAAGTAATTTGAAAACTTCAACAACAAAGAGGATTCCTTCGGGATTCCCTTAGTTTAGATCAGTTGGCAATATTACATGAACTACAAAGTTCTCCATGGTAGGAAATCTAAATATATAAATAGATACTGTAAGTATGTGTGTCTAAGCAACTTCAAAACTTGAACAACAAAGAGGATTCTTTCAGGATTCCCTTAGTTTAGATGATTTGGTTATATTACAGGAACTATAAAGTTTTCTACGAAAGGAAATTTAAATATATAAATAGATACTGTAAGTATGTGTATCTAAGTAATTTCAAAACTTCAACAACAAAGAGTATTACTTCGTGATTCCCTTAGTTAAGATCATTTGGCAATATTACATGAACTATAAAGTTTTCGATGAAAGGAAATCTAATTATATAAATAGATACTGTAAGAATGTGTATCTAAGTAATTTGAAAACTTCAACAACAAAGAGGATTCCTTCGGGATTCCCTTAGTTTAGATCAGTTGGCAATATTACATGAACTACAAAGTTCTCCATGGTAGGAAATCTAAATATATAAATAGATACTGTAAGTATGTGTATCTAAGTAAATTCAAAACTTCAACAACAAAGAGTATTACTTCGTGATTCCTTTAGTTAAGATCATTTGGCAATATTACATGAACTATAAAGTTTTCGATGAAAGGAAATCTAATTATATAAATAGATACTGTAAGTATGTGTCGAAGCAATTTCAAAACTTGAACAACAAAGAGGGTTGTTTCATGATTCCCTTAGTTTAGATGATTTGGTTATATTACATGAACTATAAAGTTTTCTATGAAAGGAAATCTAATTATATAAATAGATACTGTAAGTATGTGTCGAAGCAATTTCAAAACTTGAACAACAAAGAGGATTTTTTCAGGATTCCCTTAGTTTAGATGATTTGGTTATATTACAGGAACTATAAAGTTTTCTACGAAAGGAAATTTAAATATATAAATAGATACTGTAAGTATGTGTATCTAAGTAATTTCAAAACTTCAACAACAAAGAGTATTACTTCGTGATTCCCTTAGTTAAGATCATTTGGCAATATTACATGAACTATAAAGTTTTCCATTAAAGGAAGTCTAAATATATAAATAGATACGGTAAGTATGTGTATCTAAGAAATTTCAAAACTTGAACAACAAAGAGCATTCCTTCAGGATTCCCTTACTTTAGATGATTTGGTAATATTACATGAACTATAAAGTTCTGCATGGAAGGAAATCTAAAGATATAAATAGATACTGTAAGTATGTGTATTTAAGCAAATTCAAAACTTGAACAACAAATGGGAGTCTTTAAGGATTCCCTTAGTTTAGACCATTTGGTAATATTACATGAATTATAAAGTTTTCGATGAAAGGAAATCTAATTATATAAGTAGATACTGTAAGTATGTGTATCTAAGTAATTTCAAAACTTGAACAACAAAGAGGATTCTTTCAAGATTCCCTTCGTTTAGATGATTTGGAAATATTACTTGAACTATAAAGTTCTCCATGGAAGGAAATCTAAATATATAAATAGATGCTGTAAGTATGGTTATCTAAGGAATTTCAAAACCTGAAAAAAAAAAAGGATTCCNACATGAACTATAAAGTTTTCCATTAAAGGAAGTCTAAATATATAAATAGATACGGTAAGTATGTGTATCTAAGAAATTTCAAAACTTGAACAACAAAGAGCATTCCTTCAGGATTCCCTTACTTTAGATGATTTGGTAATATTACATGAACTATAAAGTTCTGCATGGAAGGAAATCTAAAGATATAAATAGATACTGTAAGTATGTGTATTTAAGCAAATTCAAAACTTGAACAACAAATGGGAGTCTTTAAGGATTCCCTTAGTTTAGACCATTTGGTAATATTACATGAATTATAAAGTTTTCGATGAAAGGAAATCTAATTATATAAGTAGATACTGTAAGTATGTGTATCTAAGTAATTTCAAAACTTGAACAACAAAGAGGATTCTTTCAAGATTCCCTTCGTTTAGATGATTTGGAAATATTACTTGAACTATAAAGTTCTCCATGGAAGGAAATCTAAATATATAAATAGATGCTGTAAGTATGTTTATCTAAGCAATTTCAAAACCTGAAAAACAAAGAGGATTCCTTTAGGATTCCCTTCGTTTAGATGATTTGGTAATATTACTTGAACTATAATGTTTTCTATGAAAGGAAATCTAAATATATAAATAGATACTGTAAGTTTTTTTATCTAGGCAATTTCAAAACCTGAAAAACAAAGAGGATTTCTTTAAGGATTCCCTTAGGTTAGATCATTTGGTAATATTACTTGAACTATAAAGTTATGTATGAAAGGAAATCTAAATATATAAATAGATACTGTAAGTATGTTTATCTAAGCAATTTCAAAACCTGAAAAACAAAGAGGATTCCTTTAAGGATTCCCTTGGTTTATATCATTTGGAAATATTACTTGAACTATAAAGTATTCTACGAAAGGAAATCTAAATATATAAATAGATACTGTAAGTCTGTGTATCTTAGCAATTTGGAAACTTGAACAACAAAGAAGATTCCTTTAGGATTCCCTTAGTTTAGGTCATTTGCTTATATTTCATGAAATATAAAGTTTTCCATGGAAGGAAATCTAAATATATAAATAGATACTGTAAGTATGTGTATCTAAGTAATTTCAAAACTTGAACAAAAAAGAGGATTCTTTCAAGATTCCCTTAGCTTAGATGATTTGGCAATATTACATGAACTATAAAGTTTTCGATGAAAGGAAATCTAATTATATAAATAGATACTGTAAGAATGTGTATCTAAGTAATTTGAAAACTTCAACAACAAAGAGGATTCCTTCGGGATTCCCTTAGTTTAGATCAGTTGGCAATATTACATGAACTACAAAGTTCTCCATGGTAGGAAATCTAAATATATAAATAGATACTGTAAGTATGTGTGTCTAAGCAATTTCAAAACTTGAACAACAAAGAGGATTCTTTCATGATTCCCTTAGTTTAGATGATTTGGTTATATTACATGAACTATAAAGTTTTCGATGAGAGCAAATCTAATTATATAAATAGATACTGTAAGAATGTGTATCTAAGTAATTTGAAAACTTCAACAACAAAGAGGATTCCTTCGGGATTCCCTTAGTTTAGATCAGTTGGCAATATTACATGAACTGCAAAGTTCTCCATGGTAGGAAATCTAAATATATAAATAGATACTGTAAGTATGTGTGTCTAAGCAATTTCAAAACTTGAACAACAAAGAGGATTCTTTCATGATTCCCTTAGTTTAGATGATTTGGTTATATTACATGAACTATAAAGTTTTCGATGAAAGGAAATCTAATTATATAAATAGATACTGTAAGAATGTGTATCTAAGTAATTTGAAAACTTCAACAACAAAGAGGATTCCTTCGGGATTCCCTTAGTTTAGATCAGTTGGCAATATTACATGAACTACAAAGTTCTCCATGGTAGGAAATCTAAATATATAAATAGATACTGTAAGTATGTGTGTCTAAGCAACTTCAAAACTTGAACAACAAAGAGGATTCTTTCAAGATTCCCTTAGTTTAGATGATTTGGTTATATTACATGAACTATAAAGTTTTCTACGAAAGGAAATCTAAATATATAAATAGATACTGTAAGTATGTGTGTCTAAGCAATTTCAAAACTTGAACAACAAAGAGGATTCTTTCATGATTCCCTTAGTTTAGAAGATTTGGTTATATTACATGAACTATAAAGTTTTTTGATGAGAGGAAATCTAATTATATAAATAGATACTGTAAGTATGTGTATCTAAGTAAATTCAAAACTTCAACAACAAAGAGTATTACTTCGTGATTCCTTTAGTTAAGATCATTGGGCAATATTACATGAACTATAAAGTTTTCGATGAAAGGAAATCTAATTATATAAATAGATACTGTAAGTATGTGTCGAAGCAATTTCAAAACTTGAACAACAAAGAGGGTTGTTTCATGATTCCCTTAGTTTAGATGATTTGGTTATATTACATGAACTATAAAGTTTTCTATGAAAGGAAATCTAATTATATAAATAGATACTGTAAGTATGTGTCGAAGCAATTTCAAAACTTGAACAACAAAGAGGATTTTTTCAGGATTCCCTTAGTTTAGATGATTTGGTTATATTACAGGAACTATAAAGTTTTCTACGAAAGGAAATTTAAATATATAAATAGATACTGTAAGTATGTGTATCTAAGTAATTTCAAAACTTCAACAACAAAGAGTATTACTTCGTGATTCCCTTAGTTAAGATCATTTGGCAATATTACATGAACTATAAAGTTTTCCATTAAAGGAAGTCTAAATATATAAATAGATACGGTAAGTATGTGTATCTAAGAAATTTCAAAACTTGAACAACAAAGAGCATTCCTTCAGGATTCCCTTACTTTAGATGATTTGGTAATATTACATGAACTATAAAGTTCTGCATGGAAGGAAATCTAAAGATATAAATAGATACTGTAAGTATGTGTATTTAAGCAAATTCAAAACTTGAACAACAAATGGGAGTCTTTAAGGATTCCCTTAGTTTAGACCATTTGGTAATATTACATGAATTATAAAGTTTTCGATGAAAGGAAATCTAATTATATAAGTAGATACTGTAAGTATGTGTATCTAAGTAATTTCAAAACTTGAACAACAAAGAGGATTCTTTCAAGATTCCCTTCGTTTAGATGATTTGGAAATATTACTTGAACTATAAAGTTCTCCATGGAAGGAAATCTAAATATATAAATAGATGCTGTAAGTATGTTTATCTAAGCAATTTCAAAACCTGAAAAACAAAGAGGATTCCTTTAGGATTCCCTTCGTTTAGATGATTTGGTAATATTACTTGAACTATAATGTTTTCTATGAAAGGAAATCTAAATATATAAATAGATACTGTAAGTTTTTTTATCTAGGCAATTTCAAAACCTGAAAAACAAAGAGGATTTCTTTAAGGATTCCCTTAGGTTAGATCATTTGGTAATATTACTTGAACTATAAAGTTATGTATGAAAGGAAATCTAAATATATAAATAGATACTGTAAGTATGTTTATCTAAGCAATTTCAAAACCTGAAAAACAAAGAGGATTCCTTTAAGGATTCCCTTGGTTTATATCATTTGGAAATATTACTTGAACTATAAAGTATTCTACGAAAGGAAATCTAAATATATAAATAGATACTGTAAGTCTGTGTATCTTAGCAATTTGGAAACTTGAACAACAAAGAAGATTCCTTTAGGATTCCCTTAGTTTAGGTCATTTGCTTATATTTCATGAAATATAAAGTTTTCCATGGAAGGAAATCTAAATATATAAATAGATACTGTAAGTATGTGTATCTAAGTAATTTCAAAACTTGAACAAAAAAGAGGATTCTTTCAAGATTCCCTTAGCTTAGATGATTTGGTTATATTACATGAACTATAAAGTTTTCTACGAAAGGAAACCTAAATATATAAATAGATACTGTAAGTTTAAGTATCTAAGCAATTTCACAACTTGAATAACAAAGAGAATTCCTATAAGACTTCCCTAGTTTAGATCATTTGGAAATATTACTTTTAAGAATAAACATTTTTCTATGAAAGGTAATCTAAATATATAAATAGATACTGTAAGTATGTGTATGTGAGCAATTTCAAAACTTGAACAAAAAAGAGGATCCCTTTAGGATTCCCTTAGTATAGGTCATTTGGTAATATTACTTGCACTATAAAGTTTTCCAAGAAAGAGTATCTAAATATATAAATAGATAATGTATGTATGTGTACCTCAGCAATTTCAAAACTTGAACAAGAAAGAGGATTCCTTTAGGATTCCCTTAGTTTAGATCATTTGGTAGCATTACATGAACTATAAAGTTTTCCTTGAAAAGAAATCTCAATATCTAAATAGATACTGTAAGTATGTATATCGAAGCAATTTAAAAACTTGAACAACAAAGGGGGTTCTTTAATGATTCCCTTAGTTTGGACCATTTGGCAATATTACATAAACTATAAAGTTTTCGATGAAACAAAATCTAATTATATAAATAGATACTGTAAGTATGTGTATCTACGTAATTTCAAAACTTCAACAACAAAGAGGATTCCTTCGGGATTCCCTTAGTTTAGATCATTTGGCAATAGTACATGAACTACAAAGTTCTCCATGGAAGCAAATCTAAATATATAAATAGATACTGTAAGTATGTGTGTCTAAGCAACTTCAAAACTTGAACAACAAAGAGGATTCTTTCATGATTCCCTTAGTTTAGATGATTTGGTTATATTACATGAACTATAAAGTTCTCCATGGAAGGAAATCTAATTATATAAATAGATACTGTAAGTATGTGTGTCTAAGCAACTTCAAAACTTGAGCAACAAAGAGGATTCTTTCAGTATTCCCTTAGTTTAGATGATTTGGTTATATTTCATGGACTATAAAGTTTTCTACGAAAGGAAATCTAATTATATAAATAGATACTGTAAGTATGTCTGTCTAAGTCATTTTAAAACTTGAACAACAAAGAGGATTTTTAAGGATTCCCTTCATTTATATGAATTAGTTAAATTACAGGAACTGTAAAGTTTTCT
>RDPX01000463.1:53634-65625 GCA_003991215.1 Morbakka virulenta | reverse complement strand
TATATAAATAGATACTGTAAGTATGTGTGTCTAAGCAACTTCAAAACTTGAACAACAAAGAGGATTCTTTCAGGATTCCCTTAGTTTAGATGATTTGGTTATATTACATGAACTATAAAGTTTTCTACGAAAGGAAATCTAAATATATAAATAGATACTGTAAGTATGTGTATCTCAGCAATTTAAAACTTTGAACAACACAGAGGATTTCTTTAGGATTAACTTAGTTTAGATCATTTGGAAATATTACATGAACTATAGGGTTTTCCATGAAAGGAAATCTAATATATAAATAGATACTGCAAGTATGTGTGTCTAAGCAACTTCAAAACTTCAACAACAAAGAGGATTCTTTCAGGATTCCCTTAGTTTAGATCATTTGGCTATATTACATGAACTACAAAGTTCTCCATGGAAGGAAATCTAAATATATAATTGGATACTGTAAGTAATTGTATCGAAGCAATTTCAAAACCTGAAAAACAAAGAGGATTTCTTAAAGGATTTCCTTGGTTTAGATCATTTGGAAATATTACTTGAACTATCAAGTTTTCTATGAAAGGAAATCTAAATATATAAATAGATGCTGTAAGTATGTGTATCTCAACAATTTCAAAACCTGAAAAACAAAGAGGATTCCTTTAAGGATTCCCTTGCTTTATATCATTTGGAAATATTACTTGAACTATAAAGTTTTGTATGAAAGGAAATCTAAATATATGAATAGATACTCTAAGTATGTGTATCTAAGCAATTTCAAAATCTGAAAAACAAAGAGGATTCCTTTAAGGATTCCCTTGGTTTATATCATTTGGAAATATTACTTGAACTATAAAGTTTTCTATGAAAGGAAATCTAAATATATAAATAGATGCTGTAAGTATGTGTATCTAAGCAATTTCAAAACCTGAAAAACAAAGAGGATTTCTTTAAGGATTTCCTTGGTTTATATCATTTGGAAATATTACTTGAACTATAAAGTTTTCTATGAAAGGAAATCTAAATATATAAATAGATGCTGTAAGTCTGTGTATCTCAACAATTTCAAAACTTTAACAATAAAGGGTATTCCTTTGGTCTACTGCACCACCAATTTGTGGTTAGAATAAATTAATAGATTTTAGTTTTGCATGAAAAAGCTACATATTACAAAAGTCACTCTGTCATGACCTGTAAGTTATTATGTCGTAATTAATCTTTGGTATAAAGAAATCCTTTCTATGACGTTTATAATTCTAGACACTGCGTCAATGATGTGGGTGGCCTTGTCATCGCTTTCGCTAAAAAGTGCACATTGTGTTTTTTATTTAACTCAAATAATTGTCTCGTTTGGCATGGAAGATTTAGAGTGCCAACATGACGCTTGGATATGATAAATAAGTCGAGGAAAATTGACTCGAGTAAAATTAGAAATACATACCACTGATTGAGAAGACGAGACACAAGCAGCAGTCTACTTAGTTATAATTCTCTTTTGAGAATGATTACGATTCTTTAAAGCATTTGGAGATGACATACTTTTAATCAAATCCTTGTACATGGACTTTCACAATATTCTGTTCACAGTAATTTATTTGTACTAAACTGTTTGTTTTATAGACAGACACAATCAAAACACTATTTTTTTATGCAAAATCCATACTAAAAGTGAAAAAAATAAAAATAGAAATATTTAAATTATTAAGTAAAATTTGTTGTATTTAGTACTTTCAAGCAAGAAAACGTTTTGAAAGAGATTTATTCTTTATGCATGAAATGATATTCCACCCAATATAAAAATATTTTAAAGGTTCATGGTGCTTAAAATAAAAAAAATAGATTTTGGAATATTTTCAACGAAGTAAATGCTGGAAAATCTCTCTCATCAGACAGGGATAATACTCAGTTAAAAGTACAAAAAACATATGTGCATAAGGCTTTTTAGACAGGTTGAGACTACGTTATAAACTTTTTTTCACTTGCCGTCTCTCTGTTTCTTTCTTTCTCCCTCTCTCTCTTTCTCTTTCTCTCTCTCTCTCTTTCTCTCTCTCTCTCTCTCTCTCTCTCTCTCTCTCTCTCTTTATATATATATATATATATGTGTGTGTGTGTGTGTATTGATATGTGTGTATGTATTTATGTGTATAAGTGTTTCTGTGCCTTTCCTGAGTAAGGTGATTGAAGCAGCTTTTGCTAAAGCATTGTCGGAAGTAAATATGGCAGTTTTACTACAACTTTTAGGTGTGACCATCCGTACATCAAATCAGCAGGCGTTTGAAACTAGAATCTAGAAATAGCCTCTCTTTTGTCCATGAATTTGGAGAGTTGCAAAAAATGAGAAACCGCATAAACTATTGTATTTTTGACAAAAACCTGTTGACAAGAGTGTCTAAATATCAGACTTGGATGTCATAATTCCTTACAACTGCAGCTGCGAACATAATTGAAAACATTTCCTTTGCTGTTATACCGCAGACATGACTAAGAGAGAAGAATGTGTTAGGCTGAACAATTTTTATTATCAAAGAAATCATTGCATAGAGTTTCTATATATTTCTACAGGATGAATAAGAAAGATCTTTTGACAACTATTGTGCAGATGCTTCTTGAGACCAATAGCCTGGACCTGACAATCAATATAAAGAAATGATGTACAGATCTGTTTTGCAAAGTCATGATCAGAATGCGTTTCTGCATTATAGTTTGTAATTGCAATTCAACTTTGAATCAATGAATTTGAAGCTACACAAGACAATTTAGTAATTTACGAGCCTTGTTCAGATTTTAATTAGGAAACAGTGACTGGTAAAGCTGGTTTATTTAGCTTTTTCAATTAAAACTATACGCTAAATTTACAAACTGACTTGGCTTTGTTATAACAATTAACTGAGTTGGCTTTGTAATCACAATTTACTGACCTGGCTTTGCAATAAGAATTAACTGACCTCGGTTTGTAATGACAATTAATTGACTTGGTTTTGCAATGGCAATGAACAGACTTGGCCTTGTAATAACAATTAACAGACCTACTTTTGTAATGCCAATTAACTGACATGGTTTTTCAATAACATTTAGCTGACGGTTTTGTATTAAGAGTTAACTGACCTCGGTTTGTAATGACAATTAATTGACTTGGTTTTGCAATGGCAATGAACAGACTTGGCCTTGTAATAACAGTTAACAAACCTACTTTTGTAATGCCAATTAACTGACATGGTTTTTCAATAACATTTAGCTGACGGTTTTGTATTAAGAGTTAACTGACCTCGGTTTGTAATGACAATTAATTGACTTGGTTTTGCAATGGCAATGAACAGACTTGGCCTTGTAATAACAATTAACAGACCTACTTTTGTAATGCCAATTAACTGACATGGATTTTCAATAACATTTAGCTGACGGTTTTTTAATAAGAGTTAACTGACCTCGGTTTGTAATGACAATTAACTGACTTGGTTTTGCAATGGCAATGAACAGTCTTGGCCTTGTAATAACAATTAACAGACCTACTTTTGTAATGCCAATTAACTGACATGGATTTTCAATAACATTTAGCTGACGGTTTTTTAATAAGAGTTAACTGACCTCGGTTTGTAATGACAACTAACTGGCCCAGCTTTGGAATATTTTTATTTAGCAACTAACGTTCAAGAATTTAGACAAGTTCTTGGATCTTAGTCTTTTCCTTAATTACTATTTGTTTGTTTCTGATTTTGAGCTTTTTGTGTCTTTTATCGTTACTGCCGAATCGTTTCCCGCTGAAGACGGCAAAAAGTGCGAGAAAGCAACTAGAAAATTTTAATGGTACTTGACCAACTACAATTTTAGTTTTTTTAGTTTGTTTTTCTGTTGAAAACACCTATTGCAGCAATATCGTAATGTCATGCTCTTTCTTGATTACTATTCCATAAACTAAATATCTTCGGAGTTAGTCGTCAAATTTTTATGCTGCTTTCTTGATGTGAGAACAATTCTCTATGACAGAAAAATATTTCGAAGTGCCATGATGAACATAGCTACTACTTGAAAGATAAATGGTGAAGCAGAAAATAGAGCAAATTCAAATTCAAACGAACAATGATCAAAATGATATAGAATGGTTTTATTTGAAAACGTCAATATAAAAGGAAACACAAAATTTAGTATAAGAAAAATTAAGAGAAAACACTGTATCGGATAACATGGTGGATTCAAGATTCAGGGCTGCAACTTACAAAATATGTCACATACCTTCATATATTATACCAGAGGAGGCAAAAACTATTAAATGCAGCGTAATATACTCAGAGAAAGGGCTAGATCAGACTGGAAATCATTGTTAAATAGAGGAAAACAAGAGAGAAGCTCCAGCTTTAAAGAAAATGCAAATAATCGCTATTAGGACAAGTGTGGGTGTCGTTGGGAGAACAATCATTACAAAAGAAGAATCTTTTTTAACTGGGGTATTTTATTTCACTCCTTACAATGGTTCTGTCAGTTTCATATTTTTTGGTAGATCATGCCAAGTTCTTGTATGAAAAGCTATTAAACGGACTTCTAAGAAAGAGAAATTTTCGCGAGAAATTTCAGATACCACACCGGTGACTTTGTAATACATAGTAACAAGTGCAATCTTAAGATAAAAGCTTTCTCCTTTACCAACTACATCTACAAACTCAAACCTGATCCAATTCAGTTTAAAACAGTGATCAAGAAGTTTTGAAACATCCGAAAAACGCAAACGTAAATGCGATTTTAACTCGATGGTATACTGTCATAATTCCTCTGACACTGATTATGTTATTTTTGAATCATTTTTAGATTAGCCCATATGTTACTCACTTCAGAGTGGAAAAGTTCTTGCTGTATATATATATATATATATATATATATATATATATAGAAAGCAAAAAAACCTCCAATAATTAAGTCTGTTGGACGCGCATTAATTTTGATAACAGTCGTTCGATTAGCGGCCTATCAAGAACTTCAACAATAATAAAGAAATATGTACATACATAAATCATGCAATACTTAAAATGTACTGAATTATCCTTTACTTACGAATTCAGATTCCGAAAACACAGATCAACCGACATGAGAACTATGTACTTTACAGACCAGATCATAAAAGCCATGGATGGAATTAAAAATGGTAGAATTTTGATGTAATTTACATAGACCTAAGCCAAGTCTGTGACACTAGACGTCTTTCAATTCTGATTGAATGTTTTTGCAACTTCCTTTTTCGATGCTATCAAAAATGTCTTTTACTAACCGTGTCTTTCGACTACAAAATGTTATTTGTTGTGTCCTTCAAATTTTAAAGCTCATATTATTTCTTTAATAGTAAAGTATTGTACAACTGAAGGAACCAACATGTATAATTTACTTTAAAATAATGATAATAAGGCTAGAAAATAAAATCCTTACAAGGTGAAGAAGCTTATAAGTATCTTGGAGTACTGGAGAATGATAAAATCAGAAGTTAAGAAATAAAAGACATATTCAGGCAAGAATATTTTCGTAAAATGAAGAAGATTTTGATATTCAAGCTAAATTCAGGAAATGTAATACAAGCTGTCAATTCAAGGGAAGTATCACTAATACAATGTGCGGCTGGAATCACAAATTGGAGAAGATGGAGATGACCTGAAGAAAACCGACAGGAAGACCAGAAAGCTGCTTACAATACACAGAAGTATGCAACCCCAATCGAATGTGGACCGTTTTTACTAGAAAAGAGCAGAAGGAGGACTGGTACTTAAAAATGTTGAAGATGTTGTAGAACAAGGGAAAGGATGTGCTAACTTTTACCTGGAACCGACAGAAGAGGTTTAACTCAAGGAGGTGAAAAAAGGTAGGTTTTATACATCTGTAGAGTCAGTAGAGTTGAAAAGGGAAAAACAGGAAAGAGTGAAAAGACGGCTAGCAAACTTTGAAGAAAAGAAAACTCTATTGAGTAATTTTCAAAGAAACAAAAGAGGTTAGGGAAAACAAAGATAGCTGGCTGTAGTTAAAGAATGATTTATTAACGAAAGAGACTGAAGGATTAATATTAGCAGTACAGGAACAGACAACAAAAGTAAACTGAATCAAGAAAATGATAGCCAAACATAACTGCTCAACCAAATTCAGAATGTGTGATGAACTAGACGAGACTGCAGCACATATTTTATCTACATGTTTACAGCTCAAAATGATTACAAGAAGTCCAGACATGATAAGGTTGCCACAATAATCATTGAAACTATTGCAAGAAATTTGGTTTTTCATGTACAGAGAAATACTATGGGCATTTTGTAGAAACAGAGATGATGCAGTTCTTGAAAATGATGCAGTTAAGTTGTTATGGGATTTTTCTAGACAAACTGAAAAAGGAATAGAGCATAACAATCCAAATATTGTGATAATAGATAAAAAACAGAAAGTCTGGTTCATAATTGATGTTGCATGCATGCCAGGTTGACACCAGAATCAATGAAAAAGAAAAAGAAAAGCCTCTGTTGTTGACCCGCGGGTGCAGTGAGAATTTCGAGAAAGAACAGTTTAAAGGATTTTGCAGAGCCAGGTCTGTCTATTGTTTGGGTCAATTGGAGGCATTTCTCCACCTTCTTAAAATTTCCTGTTTTAATAAAAATCACCAGTTGAGTTTTCCTATTTTTGGGTCGTTGGTTTTTCAGTGCCAACAAAAATTCTTCCGACCAAAATAACCTTAGTTTTAATTCCGATATATTATTTTCGTACCAGGAGCCGTGGCTTAATGGTTAGTGGAATTGTACAGTAACCAAGAGGTTCCGGATTCGATTTCCCAAGCTGGCGAGGAGAATTTGGAACTTTACAAAGAAAAAAGCCATTGGTTGGCGTCAGGAAGGGCATCCGGCCAAGAAATTCCTCACTGCCAAATTAAAGTCCCTGTGAAGGGCACCGTCTGAGCCCCAATTCCTGGGGGAAAATGACGTTAAAACTAAAAAAGAAAGAATATTATTTTCGTACCACGAGTTGTTTATTAATGGTAAATAAATACGAAACCACCAAATCTCGGACATAAAATGTCGGTGTTTAATAAAAAGGTACCGAATAAACAAACTTCTAAAATGGTCTTCTCACTCAATAAAAAAAGGGACATATTTACAGCTAAGCAATAACTGATACACATTTTGGCAGTTGACAGTTAGTAAATAAATAAAAAATAAATAAGTAAATAATAATATCCTTGATATTAAAATATTTTGTCAACTTTCTTCTTTTCTTATATTTTCAAAATGTTAATAAACAAGAACAAATGTATAGGAAAGATGGCTATTTTTTTCACCATGATTCTGTGTCGATAGATAGTAGTAGATTTGTAGCAAATAGTATCCAAATGAAAATTGAAACCACAATCTGCAGACGAAGCGGAAAAACAATTAGCAAGACCAATTATGTATAAATTTAGTTCCAGAGTATATTGATAATCTCAATTTGTACACAGACGTCTTGACTTAAAAAAGAAGTGCTCGATATCAATCAGGTTGTATATTGATCAGGCAGAAAAGAAATATTTCGATGCAGATTTTCCCTCAAAGACTGTGTAGTACGAGAAGCATGTCAAGAGCATCTGATTTATTGAGTGTAACAGCACATGTTCCAAGAGATGTTTCATTATAGTAAATCTTCACACCAATTAGTAAATATTAAAAAAAAATCTGTGAAACTCACAAGCTGCCTTCTGTTGCTATAAAATTTTCCATTACAACACATACAGCACACAAAAACTCAATCATTGTTTTCTTCCCTTCTGCCTATCCAATATTGTCTTTTTTCTCTATACTACACCATCCCTTTTGGCCCTATTTTTCTTTCATGACTCTCTCTACTTAAACTTAGTCTGCTCTTTTTGTATATTTCATCAAATTGACAATTGATTTAAGTCTTCGTTAGTATTTGCCAGTAATTCCCAGTCTTTATTTTTCTGTTTCGTTAAGACAGCCCCAAATATATTAAAGCCTAGTTAATATTTTTTATGATTCCTGAATCGTCCTCCAAACTTATTACTGTTTCTTATCCTTTATTTCTTCTTACATTTTTATATATTTCAGTTTTCCTTTTTCAAGTCAACTTATAAATGTATTTACATCACAAAGCTCTTATTTAAATTCTCAACCTATCAGCTGTCTCTCTGAATAAAATATTACAAATCAATCTCTCTTACACTACCTGCTATTAACAGATGTACATTAATACCTAGAATTCTCAAATTTAAAAACCATGCACCAGTTCGTACTGATTGTACTGATCAATGGTTAATTAATCAGATAAATATCTCATCACTGGAAACCTTCCCTGAATCGTTTGCTTTTATGCTGAGACTAACTCTATGCTAATTTTTAACTGGAGAAAAACTCTGATTTAATTCAGATTTTAGAAGCATACCTAGCAGGTATTCCTTTGTTATCATTTTCACTTTCTTATTTCTATTTGATGTACTAGTTAGCCTAAATTAAGCGTCATTGGCAATACCATATGCACTAAAGTTCTCTATAATATTTTTTGCCTCTCTTTCAAATTTTTTCAGAAATTAGACTTACTTATGCACTCTTTTATTCTACAATTTAGTTTCAAAAAGAAGTTACATACTACTTTCTTCTTCTGTCTTTCACATAAACCATATATACTACAGTATATTATTATAAATATTTATATGTGTATAACTTTATCCACATATACATGCATCAATATAAAACTATTCCATTGGTAATAGACTGTTATATCAGTGCCTAAATATGTACATGAGGTGCAAGAAAACTGTAATATATATATATATATATATATATATACTGTATATATGTCTATATATCATATTTTTATATATACAATTATACATATAAATTTAACTTATACTTATAAGAGAAAGTGCTTAATATATGCAGAGAACAAAATAGTTAACTTGAGGCGTAACTTCATTTCTTGTGCAACTAAAAGTTTCACATTCTCAACTATCACCAGGCACACACATATTGTAGTTATTATATAATATATAATATATAATATAGTACATATCATTTTCACAACTTTCTTGTCCTCCATGCTTGTTTTGATTGGGAAGTAATCATTCGGTGGGAAGCTCTGCTTTATTTATATACACTACTGTAACGAAGTATTTACAAATAGGTTACCCGGGGAAAAATGGTGAACTTAAATGAAAGATATCATTGCAAAGTGGTTTAGTTAAGAGCGTANTCCTCACTGCCAAATTAAAGTCCCTGTGAAGGGCACCGTCTGAGCCCCAATTCCTGGGGGAAAATGACGTTAAAACTAAAAAAGAAAGAATATTATTTTCGTACCACGAGTTGTTTATTAATGGTAAATAAATACGAAACCACCAAATCTCGGACATAAAATGTCGGTGTTTAATAAAAAGGTACCGAATAAACAAACTTCTAAAATGGTCTTCTCACTCAATAAAAAAAGGGACATATTTACAGCTAAGCAATAACTGATACACATTTTGGCAGTTGACAGTTAGTAAATAAATAAAAAATAAATAAGTAAATAATAATATCCTTGATATTAAAATATTTTGTCAACTTTCTTCTTTTCTTATATTTTCAAAATGTTAATAAACAAGAACAAATGTATAGGAAAGATGGCTATTTTTTTCACCATGATTCTGTGTCGATAGATAGTAGTAGATTTGTAGCAAATAGTATCCAAATGAAAATTGAAACCACAATCTGCAGACGAAGCGGAAAAACAATTAGCAAGACCAATTATGTATAAATTTAGTTCCAGAGTATATTGATAATCTCAATTTGTACACAGACGTCTTGACTTAAAAAAGAAGTGCTCGATATCAATCAGGTTGTATATTGATCAGGCAGAAAAGAAATATTTCGATGCAGATTTTCCCTCAAAGACTGTGTAGTACGAGAAGCATGTCAAGAGCATCTGATTTATTGAGTGTAACAGCACATGTTCCAAGAGATGTTTCATTATAGTAAATCTTCACACCAATTAGTAAATATTAAAAAAAAATCTGTGAAACTCACAAGCTGCCTTCTGTTGCTATAAAATTTTCCATTACAACACATACAGCACACAAAAACTCAATCATTGTTTTCTTCCCTTCTGCCTATCCAATATTGTCTTTTTTCTCTATACTACACCATCCCTTTTGGCCCTATTTTTCTTTCATGACTCTCTCTACTTAAACTTAGTCTGCTCTTTTTGTATATTTCATCAAATTGACAATTGATTTAAGTCTTCGTTAGTATTTGCCAGTAATTCCCAGTCTTTATTTTTCTGTTTCGTTAAGACAGCCCCAAATATATTAAAGCCTAGTTAATATTTTTTATGATTCCTGAATCGTCCTCCAAACTTATTACTGTTTCTTATCCTTTATTTCTTCTTACATTTTTATATATTTCAGTTTTCCTTTTTCAAGTCAACTTATAAATGTATTTACATCACAAAGCTCTTATTTAAATTCTCAACCTATCAGCTGTCTCTCTGAATAAAATATTACAAATCAATCTCTCTTACACTACCTGCTATTAACAGATGTACATTAATACCTAGAATTCTCAAATTTAAAAACCATGCACCAGTTCGTACTGATTGTACTGATCAATGGTTAATTAATCAGATAAATATCTCATCACTGGAAACCTTCCCTGAATCGTTTGCTTTTATGCTGAGACTAACTCTATGCTAATTTTTAACTGGAGAAAAACTCTGATTTAATTCAGATTTTAGAAGCATACCTAGCAGGTATTCCTTTGTTATCATTTTCACTTTCTTATTTCTATTTGATGTACTAGTTAGCCTAAATTAAGCGTCATTGGCAATACCATATGCACTAAAGTTCTCTATAATATTTTTTGCCTCTCTTTCAAATTTTTTCAGAAATTAGACTTACTTATGCACTCTTTTATTCTACAATTTAGTTTCAAAAAGAAGTTACATACTACTTTCTTCTTCTGTCTTTCACATAAACCATATATACTACAGTATATTATTATAAATATTTATATGTGTATAACTTTATCCACATATACATGCATCAATATAAAACTATTCCATTGGTAATAGACTGTTATATCAGTGCCTAAATATGTACATGAGGTGCAAGAAAACTGTAATATATATATATATATATATATATATACTGTATATATGTCTATATATCATATTTTTATATATACAATTATACATATAAATTTAACTTATACTTATAAGAGAAAGTGCTTAATATATGCAGAGAACAAAATAGTTAACTTGAGGCGTAACTTCATTTCTTGTGCAACTAAAAGTTTCACATTCTCAACTATCACCAGGCACACACATATTGTAGTTATTATATAATATATAATATATAATATAGTACATATCATTTTCACAACTTTCTTGTCCTCCATGCTTGTTTTGATTGGGAAGTAATCATTCGGTGGGAAGCTCTGCTTTATTTATATACACTACTGTAACGAAGTATTTACAAATAGGTTACCCGGGGAAAAATGGTGAACTTAAATGAAAGATATCATTGCAAAGTGGTTTAGTTAAGAGCGTAGCTGCGCTTACAGTTGAGAGTTCATGTGGTCATTATAGTTATAGCCAAGGCATTGGTTTCGAGTCTAGTTCTGTGTACGAATACTTTTCACTTATATATGAAATACATGTAACACAAAATACGTATATATTTGGTAATTAGTATTTAATTAATAATATAATATACAAAACGATAAAACATATAAGATCTTCAGTTGTTATAAATAGTCAATTAGAAATGTTGGTTGCTGTCTTCATTATTCTCTTTCCTTCTTGTCTAATTTTAATATTAATTGACTTTGCATTGGACCAGACAAGTACAACCGACAAAGCGTTCAAGCAAAAACAATATTGGTCAATAATATTTATAACAGATCTGTATGACAAATATATATATATATATATATATATATATATATATATATATATATATATATATATATATATATATATATATATATATATATATATATATATATATATATATATATATATATATATATT
>RDPX01000463.1:33790-53324 GCA_003991215.1 Morbakka virulenta | reverse complement strand
TATATATATATATATTTATATATATATATTTATATATATATATATTTATATATATATAGTAATAGTAGTAAAGTATACCAATGTTCACTAAGAGTGCTCAATGTTTCCAGAGCGTTTATAAATCCAGTATAGTATACAAAATAACCAGACAAATTTAGCAGTTACTACTAGTTTCATGTTTTCTTAACAATCTTCAAACTGCAATGAATTACTACAACATTTAGTGTATTATAAAGATGCATGGTAATTATGGTACACTCAAGAGAATAAAGTATTCATTTATATTTTATAAATGAATAAATGTATAAAAGTATACTCAAGGGTATACATAAAGTTACAAAGCGTAATACATGCTCAGGCAAACAATGGCTATTCATAAGGTCTATTACATACCGCGCACTGACAAACAATGTCGCATCCCCCGCGTGGGAGTGTGAAAAAATGTTCAAAGCATAATAGGTGTTATGCATACGGGGTCTGCTTGACATTACGGATAATATATTTATTACGGTGGCGACATTTACTAATCAGATTGTTAAGAAAACATGAAACTAGTAGTAACTGCTAAATTTGTCTAGTTATTTTGTATACTACACTCGATTTATAGATATTTATATATATATATATATATTCTTTTTTCTTATTAATACTCTATATTTTTTACTTTTTAATGATGATAATGTTTTTAGTTGTTTAGGTTTCCATATATTAGACCATATACTAAAGATCTTGTCTTACATTTATTTTAATACTTCAGCTCTACCAATCAGCTTGTTATCTCATGAAAAATGTGCTTGGTACCAACACATAACTGAAATGCTTCAATGTACCTCGCTAGCGTCCCAAGAAAGGGTAGTCATTAATTTAATTCTATATGTTCTACATAAATAGGTTTTCACTGGGCGCATTGTAAAATTAAATTACAAATGAAGCTTACGCTCTTTTAATGTCTGAAAGCTCATTTAATCTCAGCGCAAAATTAAACTTTCAATTTAAGTAAAAAGTACACGATGAGATAAAGGACGGAACAGTCAACTTCTCTGCACAGTTTTAGTGATAAGACGATTAAATTTCCATAGTCACAGTTTTCTCGATTGAGAGTTTGTTGTAAAAGGTGATTTCTGGTTTATGACTTATTAATTTTAGAGCAAAATATATGGCTTTGCTAAGTTTTTTCACAAGGTCATTCACTTAAAAATCCTCTGGTTTTAGATGTCTTGGCTTCTGTTAGGGAAAAGGACTGGAAAGAGAAAAATTTCACTACAAGTCAATACAAAATTGTAATCTCTTTAGGATAAGTGTATATATTTCCGTAGAGTAATCAAAGAAAGTACCCTTTTGTGTGAAAATTTTCAGTCTATAATAAATAAAAAACTCTTTACTGCAGAAAGAAATACAAATAAAAACTCTCTATATCTTCATCCTGAAGCAACTGTCGCTCCTCCTTGTAATAAATCTTTCAGTGAATGTAATGTTTTTCGTTGGAGAGGTAGATTGTTGAACTCTCTGGCTTCTAAGTGCTTTCCTTCATCAAATAATTTGAATATGTTCAAGTCTAAGGTCAACTCTTATCTCTTGTCTTTTTTTTATGTTATTTTGTTTCCACATTTTTATACACTTAGTAGCTCTCTGTCTTGTATGGTTCTTCATCATTAAAAATATATATTATTTTTCAACAGTTTTTATAAAATATAGATACTCTTGCTTAAGCAAATGTTTTCTGTAAAGAATTCGTATACTTTAAATACATTGAACTAAATATCAATTACGCACATATATATATATATATATATGTTTATTTTTTCACCGTATGATATTCTGCAAGGAGCGCGGAAAGTGGCGCAGACTCTGTCGAGCGCCCGATCCGTCCTAGCGATGGAACAAGACCGCAGGAAGAAGAAGAAGAAGATAGCTCTAATATTCTTATGTTATCGAGCACTGTCGATAGCTATATATATGTGTGTGTAATATTGTGTATTCGTATCAAAAAGTGCTCAATGCATATCGCAGAGCAATAAAAGATAAGATAAAACACGTAAAATAAGAACTGTGATTTCAGCTAATAGTTTCACGATATTTCGATCATCAGGCAATAATGCTACAAATACTGTACATACTTTTTATAAACAAATAAAGTAGGCGGGTCATCAAAAATAATAAAAAAATTACAGGTGGTAACGTATTACAAGGTGTTAATGATATATCGTGAAACTATTAGTTGCAATCACAGTTCTTATTTTTCGTGTTTTATCTTATCTTTTATTGCTCTGCGATATGCATTGAGCACTTTTTGATACGAATACACAATATTACACACACACACACACACACATATATATATATATATATATATATATTTATTATATCATTTTTTGTGTTTGTTGTTGCTTCGTTTCTTAACCCCCCACTTCACATATTGCCTAATACGTTGATCTCATTTTGTTTGCAATATGACGCCAACGTAGTACGTGATTCTGAAAACCTTGTGGTCGTTGCAGCTTGTAAAAATTATAGTTCCTATTTTCCCCAGGAGTTTGAAAAGTATGCGACAGAAGTAAACTAATTTATTGTCCACAAATCTTCAGTGAGTTGAGTAGCGATGATTACGAGTAAGGTTTCAGAAAATCAGGCCTATCTCCGCGGTCAGATAGATGAAAAAGCATTACTTTTTTAAGTTGAGGTACCAAGGATTTTAATAATATACTGGGGTCCTCTGAAAGGCTTAAAGGAATTACAGCTTCCTCTATTAAAATGCCTTTTGATAAAGATCTCGAGTTTGTAATAGCATTAAAAAGAGATAGTACTTCCTATTTAGATTTTTATTTATACTCATAGTACATACTGTAAAGGTTTATTTTATAAAAGTTTGATGATCATCAGGGAAACTAAAAAACCGTAAATGGTATAGAATATTTTATGTGTGTAATAACATGCATCTGTTTATTTATCAGTATGTACTGAAAAAGCAATTGGTAAAACTATGTCACGTATATCAGCGCACATATATACATTTAAATGGGGATGGATAGATGGATAGATAGATTGATAGATAGATAGATTGATAGATAGATAGATAGATAGATAGATAGAAAGATAGATAGATAGATAGATTGATTGATAGATTGATAGATAGATAGATAGATAGATAGATAGATAAATTGATGGATAGATAGATAGATTGATAGATAGATAGATAGATAGATATATTCTGTCCGTATTTAGTCTTGCCAAGGGTAGTTTCAGAAAAGTATTTTCAGTGCAGTGTTAAAGGCTATACCTTATCGGTCCCCTTTTTTGCAGGCCAAAACCGCACCGGGGTCCCAAAGTGGAATTTTACGATAAACCTCCTCTTTGTTTGAAAAATTGGATCTTGATCTGTCAAAACCTAATTGCTATTTTCGTCTGGCTTAAAAACTTCATGGAATTTTGTAGCTTTTGGTCCACAAAATATACGACAAAAGGGAAATAAGTTTTGTTATTTTTACTCTAATACTGTCTTTCTGTTTTTATTCTAAGTTGGCAATTCTAATTTCATGATTGTCATTATAAAGAGTTTGTTTCCAAGCAAATTTTATGCTTTCGAGAGTGTTTGTTACTACGGACAAGCTATTGATCTTCATTGGGACAGAGTGGTTATTTCTGTAGAATAAGTGGTCATTACTGGTTCTGGTGCTAATATTTAAAACAGGTATTGCATAACTGTGATAAAAACCTTACAGAAATAAAGGGATTAATCACCATTATTTGACAATTAAACAGTGTGACGTGACATTAACTAATTATCAATATGGCTGATCCACAAATAAGCCAATCAACGTTCTTAACTGCTTCCAAGCTCCAAGTACTTCTAAAAACGTACACAATGAACACCTACTGCCATTCCAACAAATTTGAAAAACTATTTACTTCAAAGCGCCCAAAGCCTTAGAAAGAGGACCAGTTTTCACAAAGTCGAAAATTTAGTATTAAAGAAATTCTCGACTAAGTAACAGCTTAAAGGATGAGTGAAATATTCTTTGTGTAGCTAAACTAGAAGCCTAAAGCTGACTAGAAAATTTCTATTTTTTAAAATTAAGAAATCTATAATTTGTTGTGGATAAGAAGGTCTGATCTTGAAGTACACTTTATTTAGAGTTGCCAGGCAGATAGAATTATTGGTTTGTTGAAAGATAAAGCATTACAGTAACAATAACCATGAGGAAAAAAAGTAGATACAGAAGTTTTAAAGAGACATAAAAAGAATAATGGCATCCAAACGGACTTTAGGTAGCAGCCCTCTTCTGCAAGCCCTTTGATGTACATCAATATTTCCAAAGGAGTTTTTTCATCCCTTACATACCAATAAAGTTATTTTGTACTGTCGGACACTGTATTCATAAGATTTGCTTCTGTAATGGGCATAGGTCAACCCAGTTAAGGTATACTAACTACGGAGAATAAGAGTACAGGACAGCAAGCAGACAACACCCATTAACATGATCGGAATTTAGAGAGGGGAGAAACTACTGCAAACATGGCCATAACGAGAATTAAGGTTACCTTGGATGTACATAGAGAAGAAATAAGGGTTTTCAGAAGCACTTCTGGTTACCATTAGACCTGTTAAGATACATAAAAGATTGCTTAATTGGAGATAGGCTGTCATGCACAATGTGAGGATCAAATATTATTTATGTCATGTTAACTCAAAATTATTCATGTGGGTTTCTTTTCTGTCTTCGAAAAACAAATTTGTCACAATTTTGGAGAGGAAAAAGTTTAAATACTATGCTTTCTTTAGATAGCCATTATCTAGTTATGTTAAAGAACATATACTTTTCAGAAATAGTAGCGCAAGGCTTTTCCCAAGTGTCAATGATTTAAAGTCTTACCGTGGTAAGTCAATCAAAATGACAGGGTACAGGAAGAGGTACAGGAAGAATTTCGAGACTCTGTTTACAAGTACATTAGCCCATTTCAGCATTTTATGAGGTAATCGAATTGTCATTTTGAGTCACTGGTATATGCTGTATATATATATATATATATATATATATATATATAAAAGTTAAAATTATATTTCAATATTTCTGAAAAAAGTACATTACTCTGAGTTTCTTGCTTCTGCATTCATCAGATGTACACATAAAAAACTGTTTAAAATCTATGCACTTATATAAAGTTGATAAAGTAATTAAAAAGTCATTAAAATTCTAAATGGTCTGGTGGGATGGATTTGTAATTCTTTAAAAGGTGTTTATTGCTTTAAAGGTGTTTATATATATAGAACAGATAGTATATTTAATGTTTATTTCTATGTCCATATCACTTAAACATATATACNTATATATATATATATATATATATATATATATAAAAGTTAAAATTATATTTCAATATTTCTGAAAAAAGTACATTACTCTGAGTTTCTTGCTTCTGCATTCATCAGATGTACACATAAAAAACTGTTTAAAATCTATGCACTTATATAAAGTTGATAAAGTAATTAAAAAGTCATTAAAATTCTAAATGGTCTGGTGGGATGGATTTGTAATTCTTTAAAAGGTGTTTATTGCTTTAAAGGTGTTTATATATATAGAACAGATAGTATATTTAATGTTTATTTCTATGTCCATATCACTTAAACATATATACATGAATAGTTGTATAAATATATATATATATATAACTATACAACTAGTGTATTATTTCCTTTAAATATTCTAAAACAAATGAATAAATATATAAATATCTAAATAAACAATCAATCAAATGAATGAATAATATAATAAATAAATAGAGCTTAAAATGAAAAACATTATCCATTACCACCACCTTAGCGTCTACTGATATTATTGCTATTGCTCCAACATGCTCTAATTATTATTATTTTAAAGTAATATTGAAAGCAATGCTTGAAAATACAAAGAGAAATGCAGTCTTCCGTTCCAAAGTCAGATCAACTGATCTCAACGTACATAAAGGGCAGGGACATTGTAAAGTAATATAATATAGTCTGAGAGGATTTGAAATTATAGAAAAGTGAAAAATATCCGTGCACGGAAATAAGATGAACCTTGCGCCTTTGGCTATCTCTCATTGTCGTAAGCTCTTGCACCTGCGTTTCTAGTGATCCTCGCTCACTCGATCATTTGTGCAGCCATATCTTTCACTTAGATGGGCAATTATTTCCTCAAGTGCCAATTTCTGTAGCACATAGAGCTAAGCCTTCCACCGAAAGACGACTCTCTCTATAGCTTAAGTGCTATAGCATATGGCCTTGATAGCCAGCAGACGCAAATCCGAATCCGCTACATTGTGCACCTGTGTTTTATTTGCCTGTGATTCCAAATCCGTCTCATTTTTATTATATTATTTTTGAAATTTCCTTGCCCGTCATGTTCGTCATTCTATGGGAGGTTCAACTGTAAATGTCTGATTGGAAATCCAGTTGGATGAGTACAAATTTTTCATTTTTCTACAATTCCAAATCCTTTCCATCTAAATCATATTATTTTCTTAAAGAAAAATAAAAAATGTCTGTACGGAGGTGTAGCTTCAAACCAGCGCCTATAGTTTTTCATAGTCATCTGCTCTGCAAACTGAGCTGTCCGTAGTTTTTAGGATGTTTTTAGGGGCGGATGAAAAAAAAATTGAAGAGAAATGGTGAGCAGAGTACTATAATTTGAATAGAGTCAGTACCAACAAGAGACGGGCCTCTGGGGGCAGTTATTGTTAATGGAAAAGGCACTATTAAAAGTTGATCATCAATGGAAAACATGAGGAGAGGAGTAACTATATAAAACCCTCTTCGTATAAGCCCACCCTAATTAAGAAATTCCATCTCGTTATTAACTATTTCTCAAAAACAATTTTTTGCAAAAACAGTTATTTTACAAATATTGTGTAGAGGAATTCAATACAAAAAATATAAGATTAATAAGATAATACCGTGTGAAGTAAGAGTTTGTTTGTGGTAGTCATTTCTTGGTGATTTCTTTGTTCTGTGTGGAAATAAATGTAACGACCAAAAATGTAACTGACTAATGACGAGAACCTTTTTTCTGCAAAAGCTAAATCTGATGAATAGTGGAGAGTGCAATTGGAATAGGCGATCTGTGTCTTACTATCTGAGCTAAAATGCTAATCTCTAATTCTGAAAGCAAAGACCTCACTTCATACTTTACGGTAAAGTAATTATAAGAACGAATGCACCTTGAAGTACTTTTTAGAGACACGAGGAGAAGAGTAGAAGTTAAACACATGAATACTAAAGAGGAAGAGAAAGAGGAGGATCGAATCCAAATGTATACAGTCTGTCTCTGTTAATGTCACTTTGTTGCTGCTGTTGACAGAAGTAAGTGTAATGCTTTTTTCAATTTTTTTTTTGGTTTCAACGTCATTTTCCCCCCAGTAACTGGAGCTCAGACGGGACTTGGATTTGTCACTGACGAATTTCTTTGCCGAATGCCTTTCCTGACGCCAACCAATAGCTTTTTCTTTTATGAATTCCCAAAGTCGCCCGCTCGGGGAATCAAACCCGGAATTCTTGGTTACGGTGGAGTTGTACTAATCATTAAGCCACGGCTCCTCTTTTAGATATGAGTAATTGGCTGTGAAAGCAACCCAATAACATGAAAAAATAAATGCATTTTTTTTGTACAAATATTCTTGTTTAGACTTGCATTAAAGAACAATGCCAATAAACTTATAAAATCACCAAGGAATTTCTTTTAGATAAAGTATAGAAATAATGTGATGTTCAATTAAAAATAGCAGCTTGAGCGCATGTTAACATGGTTTGTAAATCAACAGCAGCTCAAACCAAATTGGAGTGATAAAACATACTAACAATAACAAAAATAAAGCTGATGTGATCATTACTAATTGCCACCTTTTGATATGGATGTGAATCTGGACCTTAACAGTGGAACTGGAGCGAGAAATCATGGTTTTGGAAACGAGATGTTATAGAAGGCTGCTAGAGATGTCGTACATCAATCTTATAACCAATAAAGAAGTAATGGTAGGGATTACTCAAGTTGTCGATCAACCCATGGCTTTGTTATAATGGTATGGACTTGTCACCAGAGCCTCGGGCTTGCAAAAACGATCCTGTAAGAAATGGTAACGGATTGCTGCAAACAAGGACAACCAAAGAAAAGGTGTGAATAAAATAAAGGAATAAATGGATCTTAGTTTCTCAAAGTCACAAAGTGCAGCTAAGGACAGAAAGAAAGGAGTAAAGTAGCTACAAAGTAATCACACAATGCCTCAACCACTAACTTGCCAAGAGATAACTGAGAAAAAATGAATAGAAAAAAGCTCTCAAGTAACGGTCCAAAATGCCAACTTGTACAACTGGCAATAGTATATTGGTTGGTAAGAGTAACTTAACAAAAGCAGCAATAACAGTAATGATATTAGCAATTTTTTAAACGTTCTTTTTTTATTTAATTATCAAAATATATCAATTTTATGTTTAAAACAAAACAAAAATTATGCACTTTTAAATTTCAATAGAGGTTATTCTTATTTTATATGCCCTCTATTTCAAATAAACTTTTCAACTATTCATTTCCTTATCCATATGATAGTAGATATAGATGTATCAATATAATAATAATAATATTTGTAGTAGTAGTTGTAGTAGTAGTAGTAGTAGTAGTAGTAGTAGTAGTAGTAGTAGTAGTAGTAGTAGTGGTAGTAGTAGTAGTGGTAGTAGTAGTGGTAGTGGTAGTAGTAGTGGTGGTAGTAGTAGTGGTAGTAGTAGTGGTAGTAGTAGTAATAGTAGTAGTAGTAGTAGTAGTAATAGTAGTAGTAGTAGTAGTAGTAGTAGTAGTAGTAGTAGTAGTAGTAGTAGTAGTAGTAGTCGTAGTAGTAGTAGTAGTAGTAGTAGTAGTAGTAGTAGTAGTGTAGTAGTAGTAGTAGTAGTAGTAGTAGTAGTAGTAGTAGTGGTAGTAGTAGTAGTGGTAGTAGTAGTAGTAGTGGTAGTAGTAGTAGTGGTAGTAGTAGTAATAGTAGTAATAGTAGTAGTGTTAGTAGTAATAGTAGTAGTAGTAGTAGTAGTGGTAGTAGTAGTAGTAGTGTAGTAGAATAATGACAAAACAACAGCAGTAGATAGTGTAACAGTTACTAAGATGGAGTGTCGAGCTTAGTTTCATTTTGTGTTTTTTGTCCTGATTCGAAGCCATACAAGACATAAAGCAACTAGGTTTATAACATTGTAATGAAGAAGAAGAAGAAGAAGAAAAAGAAACATTAAGACGTTGGCCAAGAGATAAGTTTTAACGTTAGAAGTGGAAGCAAAAGAGCTCCACATCTAGCTGTTTAAGGGGAAAAAATGAATTTATAGAAATATCTGTTGCAAAGAAGAGTAACAACTGTGTAGAGATAACGGTGTTGAGAGAAACGAGTTACATGAGATATAAAAATCTGTGTTTGTATCAGCAAGGAAAAGCCAGTAGAATACTTCCCTTCCTAATACCTATAGAAAAGGTTAAGACAGCCACATTTCGTCGGTAAGACAGAGGTTTAATCCATTTTTCGTCGACGAAAAAAAGGCTGAAGAGTAGCAGCAAGATAGGGACCCATTAAATTACAAATACGTTTCTGAACTCGATGAAGAATATCAAGAGGGAATGATGGAGTACCTGTCCAGATGAGGCTACAGCACTCCATGCAAGAATGGATGGTAGACGTTTAAGGATAAAAAGTGGCCTTAGACATAAGGCCCCATCTAGTTTAATAAACAAAATGATTGTAAAATGTTGTCTTTATGGTCATAAAATTTTTTAGATTTTAATATTCGTCCATTACCTGCGATGTTGCACTTTGTAAAGCAAATAAATACAGGCTGCATCTATCTAGAAAATATGTTAAAAAGGTCTCGGTAAAAGTCTTCTTTCAATCTCTGTTTTCAGCGTTAATGAATATCTCTTTGAAACTAACAATTGGAAGCAAAGGCACTTGTTTAAAAATAGAAGGAAAGAAAACCTTCATTTCCTGCTTAAAGAAACGACGGTGTGCATTAAATAGCTCAACACAAGGGATATAAAAATACGGAGTGAAATACATTTAAAATGCAAGGAAAAATTGATTGGATCAAATTCATAATGCATTACTTGAAAATTAGTTTGGGAAGTAATAATTCGTTTAGATAAAAGCATTTATCTATTATTGAATGATTTTGTGGCCTAAAGTCAGAAAGTAAGGGTTTAAGTTTAGCTATTCAGGTAAATAGTCTGTCAATCAAGCTGATACCCCAATGAATGCTAAAGATTCATTGAATTTGACTGGTATGTTGACAATAGCAGCCATCTAGTACCTCCTGTTTAGTATTAGCTCTTACTGAATGCAAGAATCAATACCACAAAGTAGAGAAACACAATTAAACAATATAATACTTTGGAAATTAAAATTGCTGAAATATGGCAATTAAGACTACGTCTTTAATACTAATAATCGCGGCACTTACCATGGTTTCCACGTTATTTGTTCTTTTGATTTTTGCGAGAGAAACTGGTTTTTAAAACAACCACATAGACCACTATTTTTGTTTGAACGATGCCCATTCTGTCAGAACTACCTGCATATTCCTGACTCACTTCTTGAGTTTAAGGTTTCACTAAATCCCTTTTGGATCCCAATTTCTCTTTCTTGTAGCATCCATCCAAGCGTGGCTCTAGATGGTGAACACATGAAAATTCTGCACGCTTAGCCAAGACACTTTAAGCAAAGTATATAATTGTTCCTGAGATGGGTCTCATTTTGTTTTCTGTAAGAATCTTGCATTGAAAGTTCTGTTCAGCTGCACGGTCTTTGTTATTCTCTGCAGCAACATGCTATACCTTTTACAGAAGTTCATTGTTTTAATTGCCATTTCCAACACTCTGGAGATCTTCATGAATTTTGTCTCCTGGGTATTGGCCTTCAAATACAGAAAACTTCCTGTTTCAATTAAACTTTTGTCCTTTCTAAGCATGCCTAGTTGTTTGCTTTACAAGAATCAAATATTGCTTGAATAATCCTGGTCTTCTAGCTCTGTGAATTTAATGCATTGTCCCTCTTCCCTTTTTAGTGACTATCAGCATCATACAAAACATTGCCCATGTATCTCTTCTAGGATTTGTCTGACAGAAAACGCGTGACAGATGCAGAATTTACATTACCTAAATCATGCCATTCTTGGTAAAGGTTATTTTCGACGGCTGTTATAATCTACTGGAGCATAATGTGGATGAGAAAGTTTCTGCATAATTAGAGAGAGGTGATGCCTCTTTGGTTATTTCAGTTTCCTAGATACATGGTACTATCCCAGGTCCCTGGATCCCAGTTTTTCCGTAGGTATAGCAATATAGGACAGTACACACCTAACGAAAAAAGTGTTGAAAACAAAACGGGTGGCGTATTTTTTATGTGTTTATTTATATATGCCATGCCGATGTATTTTTCAAACTTTAAAGAAATATGTACAAAATCAAGTAAACGCGTTTTAACTGTCTGTGGATATATTAAAACTTTTTTAGAATTTTCTTTTTAACTATTATTTTAGGCATAACGTTTTTGCCATTCAGCACAAAAGCCAGTGTCCACCTATCTTTCTATTACTTGAGGTTGAGACTTAAAGTAGTGCGCAGATCATATCGACAAAAGCAAAAGATAAGACAAATATTAATTGTGCTACAACTACTAGCACTAATACTACAACTACTACTAGTGCTACGATTACTGTGATTATTAGTGATGCTGCTAACACTACTAGTTCCGTTACAACAACTACTAGTTCCACTACAACCAGTACTAGTTCTACTACAACCAGTACTAGTTCTACTACAACCAGTACTAGTTCTACTACAACCAGTACTAGTTCTACTACAACCAGTACTAGTTCTACTACAACCAGTACTAGTTCTACTACAACCAGTACTAGTTCTACTACAACCATTACTAGTTCTACTACAACCAGTACTAGTTCTACTACAACCAGTACTAGTTCTACTACAACCAGTACTAGTTCTACTACAACCAGTACTAGTTCTACTACAACCAGTACTAGTTCTACTACAACCAGTACTAGTTCTACTACAACCAGTACTAGTTCTACTACAACCAGTACTAGTTCTACTACAACCAGTACTAGTTCTACTACAACCAGTACTAGTTCTACTACAACCAGTACTAGTTCTACTACAACCAGTACTAGTTCTACTACAACCAGTACTAGTTCTACTACAACCAGTACTAGTTCTACTACAACCAGTACTAGTTCTACTACAACCAGTACTAGTTCTACTACAACCAGTACTAGTTCTACTACAACCAGTACTAGTTCTACTACAACCAGTACTAGTTCTACTACAACCAGTACTAGTTCTACTACAACCAGTACTAGTTCTACTACAACCAGTACTAGTTCTACTACAACCAGTACTAGTTCTACTACAACCAGTACTAGTTCTACTACAACCAGTACTAGTTCTACTACAACCAGTACTAGTTCTACTACAACCAGTACTAGTTCTACTACAACCAGTACTAGTTCTACTACAACCAGTACTAGTTCTACTACAACCAGTACTAGTTCTACTACAACCAGTACTAGTTCTACTACAACCAGTACTAGTTCTACTACAACCAGTACTAGTTCTACTACAACCAGTACTAGTTCTACTACAACCAGTACTAGTTCTACTACAACCAGTACTAGTTCTACTACAACCAGTACTAGTTCTACTACAACCAGTACTAGTTCTACTACAACCAGTACTAGTTCTACTACAACCAGTACTAGTTCTACTACAACCAGTACTAGTTCTACTACAACCAGTACTAGTTCTACTACAACCAGTACTAGTTCTACTACAACCAGTACTAGTTCTACTACAACCAGTACTAGTTCTACTACAACCAGTACTAGTTCTACTACAACCAGTACTAGTTCTACTACAACCAGTACTAGTTCTACTACAACCAGTACTAGTTCTACTACAACCAGTACTAGTTCTACTACAACCAGTACTAGTTCTACTACAACCAGTACTAGTTCTACTACAACCAGTACTAGTTCTACTACAACCAGTACTAGTTCTACTACAACCAGTACTAGTTCTACTACAACCAGTACTAGTTCTACTACAACCAGTACTAGTTCTACTACAACCAGTACTAGTTCTACTACAACCAGTACTAGTTCTACTACAACCAGTACTAGTTCTACTACAACCAGTACTAGTTCTACTACAACCAGTACTAGTTCTACTACAACCAGTACTAGTTCTACTACAACCAGTACTAGTTCTACTACAACCAGTACTAGTTCTACTACAACCAGTACTAGTTCTACTACAACCAGTACTAGTTCTACTACAACCAGTACTAGTTCTACTACAACCAGTACTAGTTCTACTACAACCAGTACTAGTTCTACTACAACCAGTACTAGTTCTACTACAACCAGTACTAGTTCTACTACAACCAGTACTAGTTCTACTACAACCAGTACTAGTTCTACTACAACCAGTACTAGTTCTACTACAACCAGTACTAGTTCTACTACAACCAGTACTAGTTCTACTACAACCAGTACTAGTTCTACTACAACCAGTACTAGTTCTACTACAACCAGTACTAGTTCTACTACAACCAGTACTAGTTCTACTACAACCAGTACTAGTTCTACTACAACCAGTACTAGTTCTACTACAACCAGTACTAGTTCTACTACAACCAGTACTAGTTCTACTACAACCAGTACTAGTTCTACTACAACCAGTACTAGTTCTACTACAACCAGTACTAGTTCTACTACAACCAGTACTAGTTCTACTACAACCAGTACTAGTTCTACTACAACCAGTACTAGTTCTACTACAACCAGTACTAGTTCTACTACAACCAGTACTATTATTATTATCGAGTGGTTACACACCATTTATTGGTGGATGGGTGAAAAACCCGCATTCAGCGCCCAGCAACAAGCCAGGTAAGTTGAATGCAGGCACATGTACTGCAGCCATATTATTATTATTATTATTATTATTATTATTATTAATATTTATACAGGGTACAATATTTCAATGCTAGTTGCATTGCTACTAATATGCGTCCTGTTGACACTAGTTCTACTACTACTCTTGTCAGTGCTACTGCTACAACTACTGCTACTACTAGTAGTGCTACTAGAACTACTACTACAATTACCACTAGTGCTACTGTTACTAGTGGTACTGCTACTACTGGTGCTACTATTTCTACTATTACTAGTCCTACTACTAAAATAATAATAATAATAATAATAATAATAATAATAATAATGTGATTGGAGAACACTTTAGTAGAGGGCATTATCTAGGACAGGCAGAGAGTTTTCTACTTCCCCTAATTAAAAAATTATTTTTTCATTTTAGCAAAATACATTTTTCTCATGAATTGTGAATTAAAGCATATAATCTTTTCCTGCTCCCCTCCCCATTCGCACACTAGTGTTAAACATAACTTGCATATTACTATTGCAAACACAAGCTCTAATGTACTTTTCGTGATAATTGGTTATGGAGATCATCTTCTTCACAAAATAGCAGATAAAAACAACTGAGTTATTTTGATGATAAGTGGAAATGATGAAAACAAAAACTTTTTTTAGTCAGATTCAAACATCATTCTACTTCTGTTTAATTACCGATATGACCTTAGCAAGTCGAAACATTGTTTGTCTCATTAAAGATATAAACACCAGGTGAAGAACGCTAGTACTAATTAAAATATCACAGTCAGTTCAGAAATTTACATACAAAGGGTAACCCTGAGAAAAACATGAAATATCGAGGCCCAGAGAGAAGAGTCACTTAATTGGATGGACAACTAGAAAGAAAATAAACAAATATTGTGATGAAATAAATTTGTTTTGCGATATATATTGACAGAAACATAAAAGCAAACCCCTCTGGTGCAGTTTTCAAAGAGTTGCTAAAAGCGATTGTTCACTTGATCTTTGAAATAAGTATTTTTAAATCAAATGTCAACGTGGATACAAAAAGCACATTTCGGATAAGACATCAAAACGGAAAAACTAAAGGCTTGAACTGTATTTTCATAATTTCATAATCTTATGAACACAAGAATCAAGAACAGCTTCTGACTGCCTTCCTTTATTGGCTCGTTTTTATAATTGCCTTAGATCACCCTAATTTTTGATCTATTTTCTTTGTCCTTTTTTATTTTCGTTTCGTTTTAAATACATACATATATACATATATGCATATATATGTATTTATATTTATTTATGTATGTCTATAGATTTATATTAATATTTATTTCACTAATATATTTATTTATATATGTCTGGTAAAGAGTCAGGAATGTACAATGGTTTTCATTATCTGTCAGATATTTTTCCACTTTCATATTTGAAAAATATGAAAGTGGAAAGGTGCTAGAAAGAGAACAGGGGGAATTGGATAAATACAGACCTCCAAGAGACGAGATTGCTCGACAGTGGAAAATGAAGAAGATTGAAATTATCCTTGGGATCGCAGGTGTGTTGGAAACTATCTCAAAAATATTGAAAACTATGTTAAACAAATTAGAATGACGATAAATGTTGAACAAGCTCAAAAAACAGCACTATCAGGTACAGCCCGAACCTTATGGCTGGTCCTAGGGTATTAAAGCTACAGGTGAAAGGGTTGTGATTCCTTAGATGGCAGGTAGCTATCTGGGATCACACCAATAACAGCCGGCTTCTGGCGGGCATATCATTAGGGTAAGGGGCGTTTTAGCCATGATGGCAGCCCTAGTGATAGCATCACAATAAAAATGCCATTGGTAACATAACCTTAAAGTTATTATCCTCAATATGAATGCAACAAGTTCTTCAAATTTTGAAAAGAATGGTGTGAATGGCCCTAGAACGTCATATGAAGGGATTTTGCCCAGCAGATGCTCGATAGGTGAGCAGCATAGTCACATTTAGTCGTCATTGTGCGATAGCTCCGCAGAATACTAGGACTGTAACGAAGTACTTTCTGAAAAGTGAACCTTCTGCAAGGGGATATGGGAAAAGGATGCATGGTGTACGCAAAGAAACCGGTTTATTTGAAATTAGTGAACAAAAATAAGTTGGGCAAGAACTTGTTATGAAGAACAACAGTTGGCTATTTAAACTTGAAATTGAAGCAATGTCTTGACAAATTGAGAAGGAGTGTAGTGAACTACATCCTAAGAAAGATGGTTCGACTGTCCACAAATTATTGCTAAAAATAAAGACCAATATAATTAAGAGGAAATAAGGTCTGTCTAGCCTGAGGATAATGCGATTGTGAAAATGAATTTGGATGGCCTCGAAGATGAAGAGGTTGAAATTTTTAAAAACATATTAGAAGATTATCAACAGGATGGTGAAAATCCTTTGAATCTTTGATTTGTAAACAGAAAGGATTTAAAATCTCTAACTGCTGAAATTGAGAAGGTTCTCCTTATTTTGAACTCCTGAAATGCAATTACCTTTTAAAATCAGGAGTAAATGTTGCTAGGAAAATGTTTGGAATAAAGACTGCAGAAAAGAAAATGAAAACTGACTAACCTTGGTGGGAAAAGCAGGTAAACGGCCAGATAAGAGACTTAAGAAAGGTAAATCAGTAAAATTGACTCTAAGTACTATAAGTTTCAGAAGAATAAGAAAGGTATCAAGAGAGTGTTGGAAGCATTGAAACAGCGAGTGATACCTGAAGCCAAGAATGTCAAACGCTACGAAAAAATGTCGATCAATACCAGCATATCAGGTTATTTTAAAATAATTAGAAACTGTTGTTTAAAAAGTCAGACGGCAAAAATAAATCAGTAAATGGTGCCCCAGATAAACAAGAAACAAATGACTTCTGGAAGTGAATTTGGGACAAAGACACAGAACACAACTGTGAAGCTATGTGGATAAAAGATCTGAAACAGAAGCTGAATGACACTTTGGCACAACCAGAAATGAACATATCTTTAGGAATGTTTAAGATTAAGGCTAAAAGTTATCCAACTAGAAATCCCCTGGGACTGATGGAAACCAAGGGTATTGGATAAATAATCTCACTTCCATTCGCCTAATACTAGCAGCACTCCTAAAAGACAGCCTTATTACAAGTACAGCCCTTACTTGCCTTACCAAAGGAGCTGCTTTCCTCATTGTAAAAGACCTAATGAAAGAAAGTGTAGTGAGCAATTACAGACAAATAACTTGTCTGTCAGTACTGTGGAAGCTATTTACTAGCATTATGTCAAAAGAGACATATAAACATCTTGATATTAACAATTTACTACCTGGTGGACAAACAGGATGCCGTAAAAACTCTCGCTGTACCAAGGACTAATTACGTATTGATAGGATGACCATTAAAAATTGCAAACGGAGAAGAACAGGTGTAGGAATGGGATGAGCGAACTAAAAAAAGGCCTTTGATATGATCCACCACTCATGGATCATCCAATCCCTTGAGACTTTTAAAATTGTTGATAATGTCAAAACACTTCTAAGATCAAGTATGGTATTCTAAAAAACAGAATTGGAGTCCGGAAACGAATCTTTAGGAAAAGTGAAAAAAGAGGCATTTCCCAGGGTGACAACCTTCCTCCTTTCCTCCTTGTGTTATGTCCAATACCCCTGTTGTTGATCTTAAGAAATATTAAAGAAGGCACAGCTTGCAGAAAAATGATAGTACCACAAATTATCTTCTGTTCTTCGACGATTTTAAAGCCTTTAAAAAGAATGAAGAGGAACTTGACGGTTTCTTTTGGGGTTCTTTTCATGATAAAAGGAAAGCTGTCTAGTTCTGAGAGGATTGAAATTCCATCAGGGAAGGAAATTAAGAAAATTGACACAGAGACAGGATATAAGTACTTTTGGGGTTCTCAAAGCAGACTCAATTAAAGATGACCCTGTAAAAGAAAACATTAACTCCTAATATTTGAGAAGACTGAAAAACCTAATTAAATTTGATCTGAATAGTAGGAATACAATCACTGCTATCAGAGCTCACTCCAGAGCTCAGTCTAGAGATCACTCTACATCTGTCTTCCTTATTAGATATTTAACAGGTATAATACGGTGGAGTGAGGATGAAATGAAGGAGGTTGATAGGAAAACCAGGAAGATACAATGTATGGTATCTTCCATCGCAAAGGGGATACTGATGGATTATATTTATCAGTATCCCCTACGCTCTGACGGAAGTAGGGAAATCATTAGGGTGGCGGATTATACCGAGAACAGTTACCTTAACGAGTGCTTCCCTAAAACTCATGAGCCAATGCTTGACGCAGTACTCAGAAAAGGGACAATTGATTAGCGGATTCCAAAAAGGCAAAGCCTTGAGCAACGTCCATAGAGTAGCCTTTAAAGCCACGTTGTTTCAGGATAAACTTTCATGGAATTGGATAAAATCTGGTGACCTTAAGAAAGCTACCGAATGGATAATACTTGCTGCCCAAGAACAGGCTGTAAGAACTAGATCTGATCAATTTTCTACAGATAAAACATCCCCAAGCACACGTTCTGAGTTTGTGGCAAATGGGATGAAACTAAAAACTCATATTGTCTCACAGTGCAATGTTCTTTCTCAAACTCATTATAAACTTGAAGACATAATGTCATTGTTAGGGTATAGCTCTGGAAGCTATGTGAAATAAACAATTAACCCCACAGTGAACTGTGGTGCTAGCATAGATCAGAAGCAGTAGTTGGAAGCGATGATATTTAATTGCTTTGTGACTTCACTGTACAGACTGACAAAGAGCTAGAGCACAGTAGACCTGATATTTTGATTTTCTATAAGAAGAGTAAATCTTGTTTAACTATTGACATCAAATTCCCCTTTGACACCAGAATTAAGGAAAGAGAAGGACTCAAGATCAAAAGGTACAGTGATTTGAAGTTTAAGATCAGTTGGATATGGAAATGTAGTAAGATTAAAATCATCCTGATAGTAATTGGAGCACTCGGAACGATAACTGCAAATTTCATGGACAATCTTACCACCATTAATCAGAAAATGTATTTTGGTAATCTGCAAAAAGCGTGCTTATTGGGAAAACTGGGGATTCTTCGTTTTGTACTAAATATTTGAGGTTACAGGTAGTAACTTGATGCTTAGTCAATTTTGCCGACCTCTACTATCCAAGGGTTGCCATATTCACAAGAAATAATAATAATAATAATAATAATAATAATAATAATAATAATAAAAATAATAAAAGAATAAAAGAAGAGTAGAAGAGCTGGGAATTGAGACCAGAATTGAAGAGATGCAGAAGATTATAATCCTGCAATCTGCACGGATCCTGAGAAAAGTCCTTGAAAATTGAGGAGACTTGCTGTCACCAATATCAAGGAGACATTACCGCTGAATGAAATGACATCTTATCAGTGTGCGATAATTCAATAGTAAAAATAATAATAATATTAATAGTAATATTTTCCCGAGACCATGAAACACCGGATTGGCGTGAGGCGGGCGGGAGTCCTCATGGGTAGGAATAATAATAATAATAATAATAATAATAATAATAATAA
>RDPX01000463.1:13938-24358 GCA_003991215.1 Morbakka virulenta | reverse complement strand
CCATGTAGGTAACTTCACGATCTTTACAGTTAAGTTAACGTAGGTTAATATTTCTATCTTTCTATGGGATTATTTGGTTGTGATACTATAAATCTAGGGATTGTGTGAAGGTAGAATGTTGCTTTTTTGTTCTATTTGCTGGTGGTTTGTTTGAATTATTTACCTATTATTCGAATATGTTACAAGTTAATATGTTTTTGCCTGGATTTTTCTCTTGATAAAATCATTAGTTTTCCATTTCTTCCCTAATGTTATTTACACTTTCTCTACCTGAAGATATTTTGCTATCAACAATGGGAAACATTACGAGTTACAAAGAACAACTGCATATAAAGTTACATAGAATGATGAATATGCTACAAAATTAGTAAAATCGTATATTTATAATCATCATCATTATTACAAATAGAAGGAGCTGGACTGAACATGTCAGAATATTAAGAGTAAATTTGGCTCTGAGGAAGATGATTGCCAATGTCTGTAACAGGTAAGGCACTTGATAATAATGATGAAGGAGAGCATCAGTGCTTAAATTTTGAGGAAATTTAACATACAACTTATTTTTTTAACGCAAGTAGCACCTCTTCCCAAATTTAAGTATATAAGAAAATATAATTCTTCTGTCTAGGTGGAAAGAATTGGTTTTACAAATCTCAATTGATTTTGAAAAATGTAGTGGTTTGTTGTAGAGTTTTATATGGTTAAGTAGCACTTGTCCCAGACATAAGTTATACAAGTGTAACAGGGTGTCAAAACCCCCACAGTGTAAAAAGTGGTATAACCTATATAATATCAGACAGGAGTTTGATAACTTTCTTAGGGGGGTGGGTTAAGGGACGATATGCCCAAAAGCTCTCAGCAGTAATAAAATGTACTAGGAATACCTTTTTCAAAAAGAAGGAAGTGAAACAACTAGGGCACAATAAAAGACTAGTCCAAAGAAGTAATATTTACTCCCTCTATTCAGACAAAGAAATCAACATGTCAACTGTCAAAGAAAAGCCAAGTTTTAAGGGGCTTTTCTTATCTGAAACCCTATGCATGTTGAGGTCTTTTTTGACAAAAGCTATGAAGCGGGTTAGTTGATTGGCCAGCCAAAAGAGAAAGGCTGTCCACCTTGCCGAGAAAAATGTTGCAAAATTAGTTGATTCATTTAAACGACAGGGTAAAAAAACCCGCCTGGGACTACTTAAGGGCTGGCTTTCTAGCTTACGCTTGCAAATTGTTTGTGAATGTAAGGAGTCGTAAACTTTTTCTGAGCTGCATTTGAGATATAATAAACTATATTTTCACAAAAAAAATCCCATTGGTTTGCGCCAGGAAGGGCATCCAGCCAAGGAACTCCTCACTGCCAAATCAAAATGCCTCTGAATGACACCGTCTGAGCCCCAATTGCTGGGGAAAAATGACGTTAAAACTAAAAGAAAACTAGAGATATAATTATCTCATCGTTGGTCTCTGACGCATCTCTGCGATACTTCTGCCATCATCAGCGCCTGACGATGGGAGAAAGATCGTAGCGCACATTTGTAACTTGTGATGTGACTTCTGGCTTATTGTCTCCATTTTCTATCTCTTTTTTCATTAGCCTTAAACCTATCTGCAGGTGCTTGGTTTTCATTAAATTTTTTTTTCAGACGCTCAGACGGTGCCCTTCAGAGGGACTTTGATTTGGCAGTAAGGAATTTCTTGGTCGGATGCTTTTCCTGACGCCAACCAATGGCTTTTTTCTTTGTAAAGTTCCAAATTCTCCTCGACAGCTCGGAGAATTGAACCCGGAACTCTTGGTTACTATGCAGTTGCTATGCAGTTGCACTAACCATTAAGCCACGGCTCCTCTGTTTGGTTTTCATTAAATATTACATATCATACAACTATTGTTTCAAATTCTAACTTAAACTAGATTTTTTCTCTCCATTGATAACGTGTCTTTCTTGAATATTAATGAAATCTGATGAAATTTTTATTCAACTTTTAATTGACTTCAATTAAAACATTTGAATTAATTTGAATATACAATTTTTACAAGCTCGGAAAGTAGACTCTCTTTGCTTCATCGTTAAATTAGGAAAAATTCAGAATATTAGAATTTGAATTGTATTGCAAGATAGGATTTTGTACCAATACTCAAATTATGGTTAGAAAGAATATTGGACAAAAGGAATGCGTGGAAACGATGTACCAAAAGGTAGCATTTTGTAAAACCAAATGAATAAAATAAATGTATTGTGTTTTGAAACCAACAGAAAATAATATAATTTTTAGTTTTGTCTCCTTTGAAATTCTCAAAGTCAAACTTTAAGAAAAATAACCAAGAAAAATGCTCTTTATTGTAACTTGTAATGGTAAAGAAAATTGGCAGTTTGTATAAAGAAAACCTATTTTTTCAAAAAATAGCTTTGAACATGCTGAAATTGTCCAGAATGAAAAAAATAAACGAAAATTACCAGAGCTTTATTGCGTGCTTTTTTTTAAAAAAGTAGATGAAAAGTCAACTTGGGAACCTATTCTAACTATGTTAATTTCACACAGGCTAATTTTAATATATCAGATTAACTTGGGTCGAGACAAAGGCGTTCGTTGACTCATAGCGTTTTTAAGACGACATTAATGATCAAGATGTGAGCCCCCTAGCAAGCAACTTTTCGTCATGTATTGGAAATAACCTCTCACTCCATTTGTCATTTTTTATGAAGGTTTTGTTTCAAATAAGGAAGCAATTTCGATTATTATAACGAAATGAATTTAGTTTTCTAGTAAAAGAGAATCCACTAAAAGAGGTAAATTTTAGTGGCTCCAAACTTTATATTGCTAATCGATTTCAATTGAATTGCAGTTTACGAAAAGAATCCTTTATTTAAATGGAATATTAATGACTTTTATATGTGTAAGTGAAGTGTGATTTCTACGTCTTACAAATATCATCATAGTCTAATTTAATATGAAGGATTAAGGTTTCTTCGAAGTTAAAGAAAAAACCCATACAAATATGAATTTGAAATAATGAAATTTTCCCTCAAATGCAAAGGTTATGATTCTCTTTGGTTTGACACCTGTGACATTTTAGCCAAACGGTCCTTTAAACCATTCCAGTCGCCAGACGAAAATGAACTTTTAGAAAATGATCAGCAGTCTACAAAACCCATTTCAAGTAAAAAATCACATACTGAAGGAGACTGCTATTTTAACAAACCATTTCTGGCTACCTTTTCTCAAGAATCAGTTTCACAATCCTACAATAACACAAATAACCTATGTTGGCTAATAATTTAAGGAATAAACAGGATGATTACAATATTAAAGGCTGCCAATAGAAAGGTATGGAAACCCAGATGCATTGGGTCTTTGTCATCAATTTATTGCAGTAGTGTCGGAGTGGTTAAATCAACTGCTTCTCATGCAGTAGGCTCGCACGTTTGGTCTCCGTGATGGCCCTGGACGTATTACGCCCTATTAGTTTCTCCTTTATAAATGGCGTTCTACAAAGGTGTACATGTTTCCAGACAAAAAATTGGGAGAGGGCAAAAAACAATAAATAAAAGTGTTTTAAATAGTAAAAAACCCAAGCAAATTAAAGAAAGTAACCCTTTGCACTGATTTTCTTGTTCTTCTTTCAGGGTAAAAGAAGGAGAAGAAAATCTTTTGGTTTTTTTTCTCGTACTTTGCATCTTTTAAATTCATACTGAAATCCCAAAACTCCCTAAACCAAACATTTTCTTGAATTATTTTTTAAAGTGAACAAATTCTTTACTGTTATTGAGCAGTTAGAAATAAACACATGTCAAACCGATTGAAAATATTTTTATCTTTCATCCTTATCATCGCATCTTTCTCAAGGTCACTGTTTATTCAAGTAAGACGATTATACGTACGTGTTTCCAGCTATCATCTGCCTTTGAATAAAAATATATCTATTCTTTGCCAGAAGTTGTAAAAATTTGACCTGTAGCTGAAAGTAGCTTCAAGCAATGTAAAAGGAGAGTACGACGATGCTTTGCTCATTCGTCAATGGAGTTATCTTTCATACCACTTTTCTTTGCAATATCCTGTGCGTGTTTCAAATATTGGGTAAATCTTAAATCCTTACCGAATGGTGTGAGCTATAGGACAAGGGCTTGCACTGCATCGACAGCTGTGTCTTGTCAATGTGTTCTCTCTACAAATGTTCAAATGCAACTTTTGAGATCTGAAAACATTGTTGAAAGATCACTACTTTCAGGAAGAACTCAAAGGGCTTGATAGTTGTAAGAAATTCTGAGCAGGTGCTGTCACTAGTTTCGATTTCTTTTAAATTTGCAGCAAGGACTGATATTATGTTAAGTGTGCTTGAAATAATGCCGGTTTTAGACGTCTATTGAGTGTCTGGTAGGGATCAAAGAGCAGTTTGGGCTTCTTTGATGCCAAACAATTTCAGTTTTTTGTTGAGGGAGAATCATAAAGCGTTATATGGATAAAATCGTTTCAAAATCGGCTTTAACGAGAGCCAAAGTTTCTGAACACTGTTGATATATTTAGACAATGAAAGTCTATGGACAATGTTGCACCTGCATTGCTGAGCTGTTCTGTATGCCTTAGACTTTCTCAGACATATTGCTAGCTTCATCAAAAGCTTTACCAATCATCTCAATTAGGAGCAAGTGCAAATTGTGGAATCTTTTCTACTAATAGATTCCAAAGTAATTTTGACCTTAAACTCAGTAGAGGCTTTAGCTTTAAAACCTTCTCATAAATGTTGCCTTTGAAAACGGAAATGAGCACAGTGGACACATACGAATGCTTGTGGCTTGCGACTTCATCACATTCAAAGGAATAAAATGCTTCCTTCGCAAACCCTAAGATTCCCTCCAGTGTTTTAATTGTATCCATTTGATTCTGTATAGATGTACCAAGCCAAGGTATATTTTAAACACGTCTAACCAGTAAAGGTTGGGAAAATGAAACGTTTCGCAAAAACGCAAAAAAAATTAATCTTCTTTAGGAATTTTCCTTGATTAAAGGAGACTTCAGTTTTATCATTGCCCAAGAAAGCTCCATTTGGTTGCCCTTGTTATCGGAGCACATCAAAGATGACAACTACCAGAAGCATGTTTTCTTACTTTCCTTTTTCCTTTCTGGAAAAATGTTCAACCTTTGATTCAGACAAAAGTCGATCAAGTGATATTTCTGTCTTATTGCTTGTCCCTATTGGTCTCTTATTGCTCTTCGCAGACCCAGTTTAGTGCATTTTTGAAATGACACCTTTTTGACTTCCCCCTTTTTTCTGGTTGCCTTTTTTCAAGTTCTGAAACCCTCGTTGATTGGCGTTATTTCAGAACAGCAAAATGAAATGATAAAATAATACAATACAAACTTTTTTAGAAATTAAGAAAACACAAAAAAAGACTCTTTGTAAAGGTACAAATCCAGATCTTGCATTAAGAGCAAGATTTTATCTGGCATTTCCTAAAAGCACTGTATAAGTTATTCACTTTCCAATTAGTGAAGGTACTTCATGAGGAAATAAAATTGACCTCGCTAGTTTTCGTTCCTTCAATTATTATGCAGGAAGGACTCTTGGTGCCGGATATAATGTTTCAGACGTATGTCGTGGAAAACGAGGTCTTGGCTCACGAAAACTCCAAAACTGAGAATTAAAATTTCTGTGGAGGACTGTATTTTCGTCACCATTCCTCCCAAAACAAATCAACAAACAATCCAAAGACGAGCGACGTCTCCGACTGAACAACTAATATTATAACAATTGAGCTTAAGCAAAACTTTATCTATATATATAGCAAAAATGACGTGTGCCATGAAATATTCATGAAATATTATAAAATAAATAAAAATATTATAATATAAATAATCATAAAATATTATTCTTACTATACGTCACTAAAATACTTCCTCATACACACCCTGTGAGACCATTTTCTATTTTTTTATTTTTCTATTTTCTATTTTTTATTACGTCAAATCATTAGGTTCTCTTAATCATCGCCATGTTCGCATTCTTAAGCACATTATCAACGAAACCTACGTAAATGTATTCTTAAAAAGAGTTGTCAGAGACAACGGTCAAATTGATGCTTACACAAACCTTTGGACCATTATTAAAAGGAAAGGGGGGTGGAGTGTGTTTTGGGTGGGGTGGGGTGTGGGGTGAATGTTACTTCTGATGCTTGTTTCATGCTTTTATGTGAGGTTAGATGGGGGAACATTAGCATCGAAATGTGAGGTTCATTTTAGGTGGGTCTATGTTCTCTGGTTCCCTCCCTAGTAAATTATTCCTTGGTTTCTGGTTGCAAGCTATGCCCCCAACTTTCTTCTAATATTTCTAATACTTTCTGGTTGTCTTGTGATTTTTTTTAGGCATTTCTTTCTATTTTTGGTATCGCTGAATGCGTGTCAAAGATACCATTGTAGATAAAGAGAGCAAACTAAAATAGAATATTAGCAAGATTAAAACTCACTCAGTCTTTCAAAAACTCTCATACAGAAAATAGCATCTTTCTCAAAAGAATACTGTGACAGCTCAAGACCATTACCATCTTTCTTGAACATTTAATTGTTTGCCTTCAAACTGTGTTTTAGGAAAGTTAATAACTGGTCTGATAGGACCGAGTGGAAACTCTTGGTTGATAATTACAACATCCTCTTTCCATTGACCACGAACTGGCCATATATTTTATTTTATTATTGGCCATTATATTTAAAAGTTCAGTTTTTTGCATAGTTTGAAATGACGTCAAGCAGCACTGGTTGCCCAATATTCACTGTTACCCATCATGGTTTGAGAATTGATAGGACGATATCCCAGGGTTATTTCAAACGCCATTAGTAAAAGAAGACAGAAATATAAAACTATTTAAACTACAACAGATACAGATTTAAAGTTAAAATGTTCTTTACGTATTCCTTGATTTCATTTTTATTCGTATTCTCGTCATGTTTCTTTTTCCTCAGTTACTAACGATACTATTTTTAGAGCATTTGAAGTTTCCAAAATTTTCTGGCAGGTGTTCACTGGTGGTGTTATATTTTTGGACTGATTTTCACTTATGTTCTATTGAACTCTATAATGTTGTATAATATTATGTAAGTGTCCTTTTAAGTGCTTCATATGACTTATCAATAACTTGGAATGAGAGTTAAAAAGCCAAGAATATATTTGCTAGTCTATATTCAATGGTATTAGACTCATCGAGATAGGTTCTAGGTCATACAGTCAATACGTCTGGCTTTTAAAATATGCCCAATTAGTCGTCAAAATTCTGCATGTTTATTCATATTTTCTTCACACTTAGTTTGTGTTCACTGATGGAATATTTAACCTCAATCTACGTTACAGCTGTCTGTACATAATGTCTAGTGTCTGGATACCATTACTGGAACTTTAGATAACTATTTTCAATGAAAAGAATAAAACATCGGAAAGGTTGGTTTGTGTTCTAGCCACAGGAGGAAATGATTTGAAAAACACAAAGATAATCGATTATAGTTTACAGGTATAGGAACTTTGTAAGTTTATCCTTTGCAGTTTAGATACTTCTTCATTCCTCTATTCCTGCATTTCAATATTCTTACACTCCGGCATTTCTTCATTCCTGTATTTTCTTGTTCCTGCATTTCTTTATTTCTGCATTCCTTTATTCCGGTATTTTTTAATTTTTCATCCATGTACTTCTACATTCCCGTATTCCTGTATTCCTCTATTCCTGTGCTTCTGCATTTCTGTATTCTTTCATTCCTGTATTCCTGTATTTCTACATTCCTGTATTTCTGCATTTCCTTGTTCCTGCATTTCTTTATTTCTGTATTCCTTTATTCCGGTATTTTTTAATTTTTCATCCATGTACTTCTCCATTCCCGTATTCNCTACATTCCTGTATTCCTGTATTCCTCTATTCCTGTGCTTCTGCATTTCTGTATTCTTTCATTCCTGTATTCCTGTATTTCTACATTCCTGTATTTCTGCATTTCCTTGTTCCTGCATTTCTTTATTTCTGCATTCCTTTATTCCGGTATTTTTTAATTTTTCATCCATGTACTTCTACATTCCTGTATTCCTGTATTCCTCTATTCCTGTGCTTCTGCATTTCTGTATTCTTTCATTCCTGTATTCCTGTATTTCTACATTCCTGTATTTCTGCATTTCCTTGTTCCTGCATTTCTTTATTTCTGTATTCCTTTATTCCGGTATTTTTTAATTTTTCATCCATGTACTTCTACATTCCTGTATTCCTGTATTCCTCTATTCCTGTGCTTCTGCATTTCTGTATTCTTTCATTCCTGTATTCCTGTATTTCTACATTCCTGTATTTCTGCATTTCCTTGTTCCTGCATTTCTTTATTTCTGCATTCCTTTATTCCGGTATTTTTTAATTTTTCATCCATGTACTTCTACATTCCCGTATTCCTGAATTCATGTATTCCAGCATTCCTTTCTGTATTCCTGTATATCTGTGTCCATGTATTCCTGTATTTCCGCGTTTCTGTATATCTGCGGTCTTGTATTTCAGTATTTATGTATTCCTGTATTCCTACATTCCTGAATTCCTCCATTCCTCTATTCCTGTGCTTCTGCATTTCTGTATTCTTTCATTTCTGTATTCCTGTATTTCTACATTCCTGTATTCCTGCATTGTTATGTTCCTATATTCCTGTGTTTCCTGTTTTAAAGATAGCAGTTACAGGACAATGCTTGTTAAGAATCTAATGTCACACTCAAGAATCAATTATTTGTAAAAATGAAACCAATGAAAATCAAAACTCGATAATGTCCTTTACAAAAGGTGAGTTGTAGACTAAAGTAGCTCCCATGCTCCTCATGTCAGTTGTTTTCGGTTCACTATGACACAACATAAGGTACCTCATGGAATAATGAATTACCTCCAATTTAGAAAACGTTTATGGACCCTTTTTTTTAAAAGTGAGGGCCGGACCCCTATTTACTCCTATGGAACGCCACTGGTACTGCAATTTCTCCAGCATTATTTACTGTAGCAATTCCTATGACAATAATCAAGCAATAATATCACTACAAATTGTACCATCAATGTTTTTTTCTACTGTCGGAAGTAATTTTTTTTTGTGAAAATGGTTAACGGTTTTGTTGCTTTGTTGAATCACCAACAAAGGCCCCAGGGGTTTCATTACCACAAATAGCACATGAAAACAACTCAGCCTCCAGGCAAGGTCTTCTTTGTTGATGCTAATTGATGATTCAGGCTTAAAATATCGTTGTACAAAATTATTGTGTGTTATGGATTTGGGAAATTTTTCACGAGAAAGGAAAAGGAAAATTTAATTTTTAGTTGTTTGTCAAGTAAATTCTGAAAGAATGAAAAAGATTCCACCCTTTCTTTGAACTGGTTTAACGTAAATAGCAAGTTTAAGCAATTTTTGAATAGGCTGGACGTTTTGCTAAATTAATGTTGGTACATTACAGAGCATTTTTATGTAAATAAGAATTAAATAAAATATTGCAGTGTCTATTTAGAGATAAAATTTCTTAATCACTGACCGAAATTACTGAAGGACATTGAGAAGATGCATTTTGTTGTTAACTTGAGGTACTAAAGGGACTTTTACAGTTCTTTAAAATTTCTGTTAGCAGATAGTCAGACCTTTTCATCTCTGGCTTTGCTTGGTAATATTTTCCAACCGGATATTTTAGACTGTTTTCTTTAATAGCTAATACTTTTTGTCAAGCTCTTAAAAGACACAGCCTTCATCCGAGACCGTTGTATTTTGTTAATAATGAACTCTAGGTCCAATAGTGCTTTTGTAAAGAGATGCCAGTTCCTTGCTGAATCATTATATATATTAGGCCTTTATATATGTACATTAAAATATTTTCGTGGTTGGTGGGAAACCAAAAGGTGTTTTTATTAGTAACAATATCTTGTTTATTGGTATTATACACATACTTATACACACACACACTGACTACACACAATGCCATTTCTAAACTAACTTATGTTGATTTTTTTTGTCGTTCACCATATGTATGAATATATATATATATATATATATATATATATATAAATCCAGTATAGCATACAAAATAACTAGACAAATTTAGCAGTTACTACTAGTTTCATGTTTTCTTAACAATCTTCAAACTGCATATACTGGATTTATAAACGCTCTGAAAACATTGAGCACTCTTAGTGAACATTGGTATACTTTACTAATATTACTACCATATATATATATATATATATATATATATATAAAAGATATAATAAGTTGGAAAGAATCAAAAAACTACACTATCCATTTCGACAAGCCTGTTTCGTGATTTTACTCACTCGTCAGGAAATGTACCTATATATATATAAAGCTTTCGATTCGGTTATCCGTATTAAAGTGCTCAATACATAAATGCAGAGCGTAATATAAGATATGATAAGTTGGAAAGAATAAAAAAACTACA
>RDPX01000462.1:450804-463304 GCA_003991215.1 Morbakka virulenta | reverse complement strand
TCCTTCTGGAAAGAGTGGGTTAAAAAATAATATGAAGGTTACATGAAGGCTAAAAGAAGTATTACTGGTTGTTTTAGTTATCTCTATGTACATAGTGTATATATGATACGACTGTAGATACCTCCTGTAAAAAAATTTGTATATAATAATAGTAATGAAAAGGGTCATTATTTTTAATTAATTATATTTAGTATAAGCAAAGTAATTCCTAAAAATGTATCTCTTGGATCATCCCGACATTAAGATGAATTTGGCGGTTCAGGTAGTAATAGCAAGGATCATTGACACAACGGTGTATTGATCAGTCTTAATTAGGTGATGCTTTCAGTTTATGTCTGTTGCAAAATCAAGTCGTAGTAGCCTCATTTAGCAACAGCAGAATTTATTTAATGTTCACGTTTCCGCTACGTAAGAGTAGATTTTCCCGCCAACTAAGGCACATTTTATCCTTTTATCAAACCGATTCAGTTGGGGTATTTTAACCAATCAGGGACGGAAATTTCGTTCTTCACTGGATTTCTTGAAGCAAATAACTCCATGTCGAATTTAATGTTTGAGGTAAGAAAAAACTGCCCTTATTGTTTCTGGTTTCATTTCATACCACTTGTAATTGAAGGATGCTTTTAAGCGAGGACAGTTTAAAATTAAAGAGATATGGTCTATAAAATATCTAACGATTTCTAAAACAGTACTTAAGACTGCCGTTGTAGTGCCAGCAAGCAGAAGCATACTTTAAAAGAAAATTGTTTATGGCCCAGATGAAGAACTATAGTTCTCTTAGGCAAACATATGGTTGGTAAAACCCTCTTGGGTTTGAGCTTAGTGTAGACCATTGTTTGATCAGGTTTTCTGTTCCAAGCAGCCAACTCCCATTATATTAGAAAGCACGAAGAAATTCTTTCAAAAATCAGTGTAGTTTCTGTATAATTTCCCTCAAATCTAACATGATGAAGTTCTTTTGATCAAGTAGTGTAAACACAGAAACCTTTCATAACACAACATGCTGCTTTTTTAATCACACTATTGGTTTAATACAAGACAGTACCTAACAACCCTACTGTTTCACCTTGTTTTGAACTCATATTACTCCTTGAGTTTAACATTATTCTATAAATTTTCCATCTCTAAAATCTCACACATTTAAACTTGTACTTAACATTTAATATTACTATAAAACCTTATTATTCAAAATAAGTACTGCTACAGTTAACTCCATCATGACCCACTTACGGGTTCAGAACCAGGAATTCTTCTGTGGGAAAAAGAGATAAAAACAGATGTGTGTGGAAGTCTTCTTATAAAATATAAAACCCCAGCCTTTCATACCAGGCTTTTATGAACAGTCAGCTAAGTTATAGCTTACAGCTAATACAAAAACTTACAAATCCATTAAAGTGAATGCAGTATATTAATACAAACCTTTTAGTAATGTCAGCTTCTGTTATATCTGGTTTGTTTGTAAACGTATTAAACACAGGTATACTTATGTCAAAATTCCTGCGAAAATTACTTGAATGGAAATTGGCTCCTGCGATAATAGCTTTTTCTGTGTTGATCTCTAGTAAACCTTTCTCTGGAAATTGCTTATTCCTAGAGGCAGCCATGTTGAATATAATGTGGTTCTGGCCATCATTCCAACTAAAATAAAGATAAAATAATAGGTTTCATTACTTAAAGAAATTACTTATTCCTGGTGGCAACCATGTTGAATATTATGTGGCTCTGGCCATCATTCCAACTAAAATAGTTATTACAAAAACATGGTTTATCATTTAAGGAAATTGCTTATTCCTGGTGGTATTCATACTCACTTACTGTATGATTCCTTTGCTTTCTCTTGCTTGCAGTCAAATTTGCCAGGCTAGGCATACAAAAAAGTCATCCTCTTTAAACTGTCCCAGATGGGCTAATTGCTTGGAAGCATGATTCAGATAGGACAGTGACAGCCACATTGGATACCCACATCACAGATGTCAATTGCCCAAGTGTGTGCATGAACAGAAGAATCAGACAAAGTTACCAAGGATTTTTACAGTCACTTACAAAACATGGTGAATAGTCTCCCAAGTCAAGACCTAAAGATCACCACGGGTGATTTGAATGTGAAGTTGGGAAGTGACAGGGCTGGTGCTTCAAAGACAGTAGGCTCATCTGCTTTGGTAGCTGGTACTAATGGCAATGGAGAAAGAATGGCAGCTTTCTGCAATGAAAATGCAGTGGATGTTGGGAATACTTTCTTCAAGCATAAGTGAATCCAAACATGAACTTGGAGATCCCCAGACAGTAACACACTCAATGAGATCAACTTCATCAGTGTAAGTGCAAGATGAATCTTAACATTTATGGATGTTAGGGATTTCAGTGGGGTTAACATGTTCTTCGATCACCATCTGACATGCAGTAGTATCAAAATGAAACTAAAAATGCTGAAGAACAAAGAAAAACAGCAAATATTTGACATCAAAAAGCTCCTCAATCCAGAGGTCTCAGAAAGATACCAAGAGTACCTATTGTACTGATATGCAATCTTCCAGGGAGAGAACAGTATTTCTCCCAAATGGTCCTCCTTCTGGGATTGCATGACAAGCAGTGACAGCAACATTCTCAGTTACAAACAGAGCAAGAAGAAAGAACAATAAATTTCAACTAAACATGGAAATTAACTGATGAGCATTGTGCTGCTGAAATCATCAGAGACCAAGGGCTCACAAAAAACAATCTTGACTCTTACAAGTCTAGTGTAGTACAAGGCAAAGGACAAAGTTGTCAAGAAAATTTGTCACAAAGACAAACAGGCATGGCACAAGTTGAAGATGAAAGAAACACAGGAAGCAACAAATTGAAACAACACAGGGGAACTTTGGAAGATTAACAAAAAGATGGCAGGAACTTGTTACACTTCCAATGTTCCTGTCAGGAACAGAAATGACCAGGGTCTGACAATGGAAGCTGAACAAGATGCACATTGGGCAGAATACTTAAGGAGGTTTTAATCCAGTCAACCCTCCAAGCTCAGTTGATGAGGACAGACTTTAGAATGCTGAGTCCCTTGACATTGAAACTGGACCCATCATAGGGGGGAAAATAAAAGTTGTGCTCAAAAGAAAATAGAACAATAAACCCCCTGGCATTGATGGCATAAACCTGTTAAAAATGGGAGGAGAACCAGTCATCTAACAACTGGAAAGCCTGCTCAACCAGATATGGAATGAAGGAGTTATGATCAAGCTACTCAAAAAGGATCCTACTGAAATGCAAGATGACATCAATTGATCAATGATTAAGAGAAGAGCAGGATTGTTTTAGAGAAGGTTTGCCCTGCAGTGAGCAGATTCATCTTACAAAATGCCTTTGACAACATACACAGAGAGACTGTTTGAAAATTAATGGAATTCTATGGCATACCAGAAAAATTCATCAACATAATCAAAACAATGTACAGCACTTCTACTTGTGGGGTCAGGGGAGCCAGCAGTACCAATAAAAACTTTGAGCTAAAGTCAGTGGTAAGAAAATGGTGTATCCTCTCCTTCCATATCTATTCATCTTGTGTATACATTTTGTCATGAGAAGATCAGCAGCAGCAGGAGACATGGGGTTCACCTGGATGAATAAGTAATGTCACACTGATCTTGATTTTGTGGATGACATTGCTTTGATTGGCTGAGATAGCTGGTCCTGTCAAGGCATGACCAGTAGGTTTTTGACTGAAGGTGCAAAAGTAGGTCTGAGGATCAATGAAGGTAAAAGTAAAATCATGCAGATCAAAGACAACACAACAGCACTCATCACAATAAATGGTGATAAGCTCGAAGAAGTAGATAAATTCACTTATTTAGGCAGTACAATCACTGAGACACAAGAAATTCAATCAGAGATCAACATTTGGCTGGCCAAGGGAAGTGCAACATTTTGGTCCATACAGCACATCTAGAAATCAAGGCAAGTCAGCTTTTAAATCAAGGTAATTTTGGTCCATGGAGCACATCTGGAAATTAAGGCAAATCAGTCTAAAAATCAAGATACAGTTATACAGAGCTATAGTCATCTCCACTGCACAGTAGTCAAGCAAGACATGGAAAAGCACTGCATAGATTATGAAAAAATTAGATATTTTCTATCAGTGTTATTTTTATATAATTCTCGGCATTTCATGGTGAGACAGAAAGAAGTGAGGAAGTCTTGACAAAAGCAGGCAAGAAAGAACTTCACAGGATTATAGAGGAAAGAAAATAGCAACTTGCAGGACATGCTTTGCGACTACCAGTTGGTAGACTTGCACATCATTCATTTGCATTAAAGCCTTCAAATGGCAAAAGAAAAAGAGGCAGGCCAGTGACAACATGGCAAAAGGCCTTCAAACATGACCTGAAAGAAAGAAGGCTGCATTACAGGAACCTGGATGCACTGTCTGCCAAATGTCTGCCAACTATGGTCTAAGGTAAAAACCGATGGCTTGTATGAAGTCTAGAAGACAGAGCTTTTATCACAATTATGATATGAATTAAGCTGAGTACTGAGCATTCAAAAACATCCACAAAGGCTGAGAAACTTTTACTATATCTACCATTTATTCTCACTGTGGGTCTTGGGAGCTAAATATTGCTTCCATTGTACTCACTACGCATTCACCAATGACCAACACATACAAAGCTCACTACAACACCTTCCTGGGGATCCAGTTAAAGGCCTTTTTCAGGTCAACAAAAGCAAAGAAGAGACCATTGGATGAAGATAGGATCAGTGATTCCCTAACAGACATAAAGCCACCCATCATGATTTGTGATCTGATGTTAACCTAAGAAGTTTTTCCATGACATTCCAAAGAACTTCAAGAAGTTACAATCCACAGAAGCTGCTACCTTTAAAGGAATTGCTCTTGATTTAAAGTGGTTGATCATATGGGATCAATTCTAATCATCTTTGATGGTATATAATGAGGTGCATCAGCTTTGAAAGATGGGGGCAATTCAATCATCTGCACCTCTCAGCATTTCAGCAAGCATGTCAGTTGGACCACCAGCTTTACCTCTCTTTATGTGATTGATACCTATATGTAACAACTTATCAGTTACTTTGATACCTGGAGCTAGATTTTTCTCATTTAAACTTTTATTCAAAAACCTCTTGTAGTGCTCTTTTATGGCTATTCATTTGACATCAATGTGATACACCATTTTTCAGTTTATCCAAATCCTCTTCTATATTCCTAAGGTAGGCTTCACTTTTTTATCACATCACAAAGTGGCAATATATATATAAAGCACACATTGAATGAAATTTTATGAAATTTATCCTAAACTTATCTCAAAGTCAAAACAAAAATAAGCATGGGCAAAGCCTCTTACATTTTTTACTTTCATTTAACAAAAGTTCATATCAACTGAAAAAAATGGTGACATAAATGTCATATTTTATAAAGTTCATTGAAACTTACCAGCTTAAGGATGATAATGCAGCAGATACCTTTGGCAACTTGAGTGGAATATCACTTAAAAGATCAGAACTTGGGAAAAGCAAACATGCCTGATATGGATCATCTGTGTATGATGGGCTCTTCTTTATGGCATTAATAATTTCTCTAAATTCACTAGATCTGCTAGGAAATATTGATTCCCCATCTTCTGAAACATATACCTTCTCTGGATACACATGCACACTGTATTGTCCATATGAATTTGGATTACACTTAAAAATATCAAAACAAGAATGTGTTCTACAATCTGATTTATACACAACTGTTGATGTATTTTCTGAAATAACAACTTCAGGAAGCTTTTCCTGGTGTGACAGTGTGTACCTTCCAGGTGTAAAGTGCAAATGCAAAATTTCTCTTACTGTAAGTCCAACAAGCATACAAATCAGTGCAATAAGAAGGCAACAAAAGTATCGCTCTTGACACCTCATCGTGGAAACATTTCAGATTTTTCCTTCTTTGTCAACCGTACCTACAAAATAAATGGAAACAAACACTCATGTTTCTTTATCACAAGGCATTGTTTCTTGAATCACAAATAATGGTTTAGGGTTAGTGGAGTGAGGGGTGGAGCAGTCATGGTTTGTTTATAACTAATTCCAATTAGTTGGTATTTTACTTGCTGGTGTGCTAAAATGATATCTAAAATGCTAGAGTTGTGTGTGTATTTCTTAAGGGTCAGAAAAGAAAGGCCAATGAAGATATAAGATTTTCATAGCTTAAGGAAATATGGATAAACTTTACACTCCTGATTGCAAATGAAAGAAACCTGACTTATGTTGATATCAAAATGGGGATTTGGAGTGCAGTACGAGTTATTTTTGTAAACTGGTCAAAATTTAAAGCAATTTGGTTGCTTTCAGAACAAAGCAAATAAATGGAATTACAAGAATATGCATGGTATGCTTTGAATATTATGCCTCTGGTCACTTATGCATAGAATACAAGTAAAAACAAGTTTAAATGGTCACTGACAAAAATCCTCCTAAAAAGCTGTTAAATAAAAAAGCTGTTAAATTTCCTGTTAAAATAGCTGATAAAAACCCATTTGCTGCTAGGTCGAGAGGTTTTTCTTCTTTGTTATTAGCAGGAGGGAAAAAAAGGAAGAAGAGGAGTTATTGAAGAGACAAAGCCTAGGACTTCAGGTAGAGTTGTGAAAAAAGTTTTTGGGTTCCCTACGACAGGAAATTTGCTCTCAGCATAAGTGAAATGTGTCCTTTTGGCAGGGTTTTTACATTTTTATAGGTCTTAAAAGGTGAGCTACAAAAACCCGGTGAAGCTGTCATTTACACCCATTACTTAGCTGAATTGTGCCAAAACATAATAAAATGTTGTGGATGCCTGAAGTAAATTTAACATTTTTGTTTCATAATTATACAGAATACACTAATGTTGGTTATGGCACAACATATGACACATCTGCTCCTCTACAACTCTGCAAGGGGGCACAAAAAACATAAAAAATATACAAGACTCCACTACTTTTCCCTCGCACCTGATTTGTGTGCAACAAGCTTAAGGTAATTCTAAAATTGCTGCACTTATTCTGAGGCTAGCCTTGATCTTGCCAGAGACATACTGCCCCAACAGAGTTCTCTAAAAATGCAGTTCAAGCAACAACAACAAATCAAGCAAATTCACAAAATGGTCAAGAAAACCTTATGTACCATAGTAAGGTATCCAATATTTCTGCATAGTAGTCAAATATAAAATTCGACCAATATAGTCGTCTTGCAGGCAAGCTTTAAAAAATTATACACAGTCAATTATAACTGACACAAATTTCGTGTGCTGTGATGCGACACATAAAAACAATGAGTGGTAAGTTAAGGCCTATAAAAGTAGAATTTGCTCATCGCACAAAGATTAACCAACAAATTAAAATTTTCATCGGGGTGGAAAGTGATAAATACATCGAATTGTTCGAAGAGTTGATCAGCTTTCAGCTACCTTCATGTTACAAAAACATAACGACCCTTCCTTCCAGCCTTTCCTATTAAATTGTAGATAACACTGTAAATGAATTAAAACAAATCAATGCTGCAACACTAATGTTAGCCTACGACGTTAGAAAAAAAGAATATTTGTGTATCCTTAAGTGTTGGGGCCCCAGTCAGTCCTTCTGTACAAGACTTATGTATGTGACATTGATTCTCAGTGTGGGTCTTGGGGAGCATTTTACATCAAAATCGCTTATCGATAGAAATAAACAATTATCTGAGTGCAATACCACATTTTGTCACTGTTTCCATCATTGTGTTTTTTGTCAGAATTCGACTGACAAGAACATCACCCAAATAGAAATAATAATACAACTGTGAGCTCAAGGACATTTTTTGAAGATCAACGACAACAAGAGGATTTCCAAAGGCAACCTCGATTTCAAACATGCTAAAGTGAGGGTCATTTCCACCTTTCATATTTCTGCACTGAAAACTCACCTTGAGAACAGTTATCTGCTGTGGTCTGTCAACTCTGCTTACAGTCACATTTATTTTCGCATTCTTTCTCAAATCTTACTCTGGACAAACCCTTACAAACGAATTCATCTTATATTCACGCTTTTTTTTCCTCCCTCCGCTTATAATCACAACTTTTTCCTTTGTAAACAGCAAAATACCCTTCTTAGGAAATTCTTGGGAGAAATGTTGTCTGTGAAACAAGAAGGCCCTCCATTCAGTAAAATGCTAAAGTCTGGTGATAACACTAGCCTGTGAAGTTTTAAAGTTCAAGCATGTGAAAGCTGATTCTACTGTAGTTTGCTATGCAAAAAACAAAAATCATACTTAATTTGTCGAATCAGATTAAGTTTTCGAGCTGATTCAAAATAGTTTGCTATGCAAAATCCAAAAATTAAACAAAATGGAATACTAGATATGCTATGATAACTTGCTTAGAAACTTAATGTGGATATAATTTTCCTTCAAGATTACAAAATACACTATTCAACCAATAGATTCAAACACCATAACGTCTGGTCATCAATTTGTCACTGGATCGTCATGGGAAAACGACATCAATGCTTCAGTGGTTGACATTGGCCTATTGATATCCAAAACGTTCGAGATTCACTTTTGAAGCTCAAGCTCATAAACCCTAATATTTCACTTACCGAGTTTTACTCTAATCCAGATACAAACATAGTGAATTGCTACAACCTTATTAACATCAGCCCTGAAGATGAAGTGGACAACTGTTTCAAGCAATTCAAATCCATATGCAATGCTGTTCCTCCTAACATTTTTGATGATACTTTTTTACTTCAATCCTAAGATATGAGATGCATATTCGTTTTACTTATCACTCTGATACTAACAGAAGTGGAATAAAGCTTACTGAGCTTATGTATGAGTATTGTCTACACACCAAGAAAACACATTTCTTTAATGAAGTGAACTGGCTATAGAGGTTCTAATATCCAAATAACAGCCAAATGCAAGTTGAACTATATCTTGATTAAAACAGTATCGATGAGCGGCGTCCAAAACTACAAACCTTACTCATTTTTTCATATACCTCGTCAGACTACAGGATGGCATTGTTATCTTTAAATCTTGGTATAAGTGTCCTAAAGAAAAAGGTCAGAAATCCTTTGAGCGAAATAGATTGGCAGAGGCCAGCACAAGATCCAGCTATATTAAATCCTTTCACCACCCTAGTCTACAACAGATTTGTGTAACTCTATCCTGGCAATACTGATACCCAAGAAAATAAGATCTCATTTGAATCAGTGTCGGCGTGATCACTATCTCAACTCTTTCAGAAGAAACGGTAAAAATCAAGTAAGTTTATCAAAGTCACGAATGCTTGAGCAAATCTTCAACAGAAAATGTTAATTTCTATCCAGTTGCCAACTTCAATCCCCAACATTAAGGTACGAGGCCGTCTTCAAGCTGCATGACATCTCAACGGCTGCAATCTTTCCCAAAAAAATAACTACATTCGCTGTAGCTCAAATTCCATCTAACACATGAAGGTTTGGAATGTAATCAACGAAATTACAGCAAGACAAAAACAAATCATCTACTCGAGTCAAGAGTGAAACATCACAGGAAAGAAAAGATGAATGGATGAGTTATTTTCAAAAGTTGTTAGGAGAGGCTCTAATGATATCTTCAATGCTGACCAAAATCGAAGTCGACCAAAAGTTATCCATCTCTACCACTCCATTTACACTAACTGAACTATTGAAAGTGATATAAAAACCACGAAAAGCAACGGACTTTATACTGATAACATACTCTTGACAATTCGAAGGGAGCCCAAATTACAAAACAGCCCACTTGGGCTATGCAACTACGTTCTTGATACAACCGACGTAATACCTCTTTGGATAACATCTGACACAATAACAACCCCAATGAAATACAATCTCACTCACTATGAAAGCTATACGGGTATCTCATTAACATCAATGACTGTTAATATATAAAATAAACTAATCAAAAACAGATTATTCCCTGCATCCAACCCGATTATTCGTTGTAATCAAAATGGAATTAGAAAGATTCTAGCTCTTCGTAGAATTTTCAAAGAAATTAAAAATGCCAACAGAGACTACACTGTTATCTTTGTCAACCTTAAGAAGGTATTTGGCTCTGTAAATAAAGACGTCATGATAGAAATACTGACACTATACGGCATCTCTAACAAGAGCATTGATGCTAACAAGAAAATGTATACAATAAACTTGCTCTACAGTAATAACACCGGATTGTGTGAGATATTAACAGAGCAGCCAGTGTTCTTCAAGGAGTCACATTGGCTGTATTCTCTTTCATTTTGGTGTCATACGTCATTCTAAACATATTGCTTGATGAGAATAACTTGATAGGTCTGCAAATAGAACCAGGTAGGTAATTGGCTAAATACATCATTGACTTTGACTTCGCAGATGGTCTCGCAATTTTAATTTATGACACGAAATGGTAAGTTCATCTTGTATACAATGTAAGATGCAACATCAAGCCCAGATTTTGATTGCATCGACCTAAAGAATAACTTTATACCTTCTGAAGCATCTGCAAATTCCCATATTCTCTCTGGTAAAAAAGTAAAACAAGCCATAGACCACTAGAGTCCTATATTGCTATCTCAAATAAGGGCTTGGAGATTTGCAAAGCTCCAACATGGAATTGATGTAATAAAATGGATAGGATCTGCTGGTTGAATATTTTCAAACAACTGGAGATTAATTTATTCTCGATAGCAGTGGAAGCTATCCATTTTTATGGTCCGAGACATAAACACTCATTTTGGCTTTACAACAGACTTGATAAATACTACTCAAACCTCTTGCAGAGAGCACAAAAAATAGTTGGTGTGGCCATGCCACACTAGGTGACATCTGTCCCTAGCGTCCTCAAATCTTTCTCCGTCTTCTTTTTATCGTGCCAAAGAAAAGTTTATATCCGATCTTATATGATATGGAAAGCGTCCAACTGTAGGAAGTTAAGATTATATATTATTATTTATATATCTTGTGCTGTTTGTTTCGCCTTCTCTTCTGCTGCTTTCTTAAACATTTTACCGATCTTAGGAAAAATATGTACAATTATTTCTCTTTCTCGTAAACTAATTCTTTTCTTATGTCTAAGGTATCTAAGGCTCTTTGTTTAGATAAAGTAGGATTTACGAGTAATCTTCATTTTTATCATCCCCTCCTCTCTTTATGCCTTACATCTTCCTTCAAAATTTCCTTTTTCTCCTTAATAGATAATGGCTATTCCCTTTCTACTGCTCACACGAGGAATTAGTCCCTTCTGTTCCTTTAGCTTCGCTCTCAGCAGCATCTTCCTTACTTATTTCTTTCTCTTTTTAATTGAATTGTCTTCTTCTTAATGGTTTACACCTCTTCCTAGTATGTTTTCTTTCTTCATTTCTGTAATCAATTTTTGTAGGCTTTTCAAGTTAGCATTATTTTGTTTTTAAAACTTTTGAAGGCTCTTTTCCAAAGGATTTCATTTATTTATATATATATATATATATAAGATAAGATAAAACACGAAAAATAACTGTGATTGCAACTAATAGTTTCACGATATTTCGATCATCAAGCAATAATGCTACAAATACTGTACATGATTTTTATAAACAAATAAAGTAGGCGGCTCATCAAAAATAATAAAAAATTACAGGTGGTAACTTATTACAAGGTGTTAATGTTCTGGGAAAGAAAGAAAAAAAGGAAGTCCCATGTGGTTAGTCATTAGGTATGAAGTTGCGGAGGAGGAATTTGTTTTCGTGTCGGCATTTTGAAATAAGTTCTGATCTTTTGTTGAGAAGTTGTTTTTTGATGGTGTATGTTATAATGGACATTTTTTCAGTGAGACAAAGGAGGCATCTTTTTTGTGCTGTTGTTGTAATGGGGTGGGCTGATTTTAGGAAGGACCAAGATATTTCGGGTGCTTTTCCGGTTTTTTCCTTTGTATCCCATACGAAACTGGATAGTGTTGTGCTGTGCTTGTATTTACTGTGGTTGAATGATAATTTAAGTTGAGAATATCTGTGTTTCCATGGCCTTTCGGTTAATCCTATGAATGTCTTTTCGATGTTAGGTGGTGTTGGTGTTCCTGTGGGTGGTGTCAATGATACTGTTGCCTTGTAGATGACGTTTGGTGTAGTGCATTTTCCTGGAAGAGGGCATTGACTTTTTGTTCTGCAGTTACAGGATTGGTTTGTTGTTATTGTTTTGGGGCTAATGATGTTGTTATTGTGCTTTTTGATGATTTGTGACATATTTTCTGTGCAACTATAGCTTAATTTTAAGGTGTTCCTGTTAAATATCTTGTGGAGTTTGCTGGACGCAGGGAAATTTTTGAGGATGAGGCTTAGGAAGGCTTTTCCAATGTTTGTTTGGACGGTTTTGTTAAAAGAATGGTTGAACCAGATGATGTTTCGTTTCCTTGTGCGGTTGTGTGATTGGCGTGGTGTAAATGATAGGCATGTTGTATGTCCACTGTTTTTGAGGGCAGCTTCGTAGTCGGGTTTGGCGTCGTTGAATATTTCTTCATTGGAGGAGTTT
>RDPX01000462.1:431705-450623 GCA_003991215.1 Morbakka virulenta | reverse complement strand
ATATATATATGTTGCTATTTGTGTTTGTGTTTGTTTTTGTCTACCTATCGTGCAATGTGCGCAATTCATATATCAGATTCATATCTCGCGCCCTCTCTCTCTCTCTCTCTCTCTCTCTCTCTCTCTCTCTCTCTCTCTCTCTCTCTCTCTCAAGGTGCCATATCCTGACGGACGTTGGCTGTCATGACGCGCTATCTCTCTCGATTTCTGGTAACATGTACTAGGTCACACGGTGTTAATCCTGTCCATCTGTTCATATCTTCCACGTATGTTTGTCTTTGTCTTCCTCTGCTGCGTTTACCGTCGATCTTCCCAATGATTGATAGGCTCTCTAGTCCATCCTTTCGTATGAGGTGACCGAAAAAACTCATCTGCCTATGTCGGATTGTCTATACTAGTTTTCTGGTTGTATCTATTCTTCTTAATACTTTTTCGTTGGTCTGATGGGAAGTCCAGCCGATTTTAAGAATGCGTGGATAGAACCAAAAATCGACTGCTTCCAGTTTGTTCGTCATCTGAGATGAAAATGTCCAACATTCACTTCCGTATAGCAATATCGGTAGAACATAACATTCCAGAATCCTCTTCTTGGTGGCTAGTGTAAGGCTTCCACTAACAAGAATTGATTTGAGTCTCTGGAAGGCTTTCTTTGCCATAGCGATACGAGTTTTTATTTTGGTTTCGCACCTGCCATCTTCGGAAATAATACTGTCGAGGTGTTTAACATTTTTCACCTGCTTTATCTTTTCATTGCCAATGCTCAGCTGACATTTTATGCCGGTCTGTTTGCTGACAACCCTACACTCTGTCTTCTTACAGTTCAGCGTCAGGCCTTGCCTGTCTCTAGACTTTACTACTGTATTCAATAGTCTCTGAAGGTCCTCCTCGGTATTACTGATTAAAACTGCATCGTCAGCATATCTCAGATTGTTGATATTACGACCACCGATTACACATCCTTTTAAATCTTCGAAATCTCTCATTTATTTTCTCGCTGCGTATGTTGAACAGGTCGGGAGATAACACACTTCCTTGTCTGACTCCTCGTTGGATAGGTACAAAGTCACTGACACTATCTGCTACTCTTACAACAGCCTTTTGTTCCCAATATAAATTTGTTAAGAGACGTAGATCCTTGCCATCAATGTTGATTGATTCCAAGATATCTAGCAAATTTTGATGGTTGACTTTGTCGAAGGCCCTGATGTAGTCGATGAAACATAAAAATAACTTCTGTTGCATTTCGATGCATCTCTCACATAGCATCCTCAAGACAAAAATTGCGTTTCTTGCTCCAGAAACCTTTATAAAGCCGTACTATATATCGCCTATTTCTTTTTGTATTTTTCCCTTTGCTCTAGCCATGATTACGCGTAGAATTAGTTTCGTCACATGACTCATCAAGCTTATAGTGCAGTGAAATTCGCAATCTATTGCTGCTGGCTTCTTAGGAATAGTGACGAATACAGAGCCATACAGATCGTCCGGCATGTCACCCGTTTCATGTATTTCGTTAGCTATTTTAGTTAATGTTGTAATTCCAAAGTCTCCGAGTGCTTCTAAAATTTCTTTGTTGATACCATCTGGTCCACAAGCTTTGTTTTGTTTCATCTTCTTTATTGATATCCTTATCTCTGATTCCATGATTCGGGGGGCATCCATGTTTCTCCTGATAATTGGTCTTTCTCCTCTGTCATCTTCAAACAATTCTGCAATATTTTGTGACCACTTCTTCATAATATCTTCGTCGTCTACAAGGATTCGTCCATCTTTAGCTTTTATGCAACCGCTGCAGGTCCCTGTGTTTCTTCCTGATAGTGCTTTAATTCTGTCGTACATCTCCTTCGGGTTTATCGATTTCGCTCTCTCTATCTCAGAGTACTGTTTGTTCAGCAATTTTCCCTTCGTTCTCTTACATTTTCGTCTTATCAGACTGGTCCTTTTTCGATATTCCTCACTTCTGCGGTCTTTAATCTCTTGTCTTTCCTTCATGTCCTTCAGGATCTCCTCTGCCATCCAGGGTTTCTTATTTTGCTTCTTTCTTTTCGGTAACGTCTCCATTGCTGTTTGTACAGAGGCGTTTTTTGAACGCATCCCATGTAGTGCTTTCTTCACGTTCAAGAACGTCGAATCTGTTCTGGAGTCTGAGTGCAAATTCTTCCCTTGTATTTGTATTACATCTAAGTTCCGCGTAGTCTAACTTCGTTGTTGATTTCGCAACTTTCTTCTTTCTAAATCTGACATGAAATTTGCAGATAACAGGAATGTGATTACTATCGCAATCAGCCCCTGGATAGCTCTTTGCTTGTCTGATTGCGTTCCTGAATCTCTCGTTGATGGTGATAAAATCAATTTGGTTTTTGGTTTTACCGTCAGGGCTCATCCAAGTCCACTTTTTCCTCTTTGGCCGTTGAAACCAAGTGTTTGTTATTGTCTGGTTGTGTGTCTTGCACCAATCAACAAATCTTTCTCCTCTCTCGTTCCGGTCACCTAATCCGTTGGGGCCTACAGTTTTTCCATCTTTTTCTTCACCAACTTTGCTGTTGAAATCTCCTATAATAATGCGTATTTTTTGAGATTTGCATTGTTTGTAGGCTTTTTCGAGATCTTCATAGAATGTTTCGATAGCTTCGTCAAGGCTGTCTGAAGTTGGGGCATACACCTGAATAATAGAAATGTTTCAAGATGAGCCTTTCATTTTCAGCAAAATAACTCGATCTGATAATGCCCAGTATCCGAGAATTGATTTTGTTCGCTCCTTATCTATGATCAAGCCAACTCCTTTTTCATGACATTGACCTCCAGAATATATAAATTTGTAACCATTTGTGTCCAAAGTCCCTGCTCCTTTCCATCTTACCTAACTGATGACCATTATACTAGCTCCAAGTCTGTCCATTTCAAGTTTGATGTTGTCCAATTTTCCATTTTGGAACATTGTTCTGGCATTCCATGTTCCGATTTTGACGACAGTAGCTTGATGACGATCCAGGTTCACCTGTCGCACATAAGACCCTGTACTGAGCGAGGGAGTATCACACGCGGCACTCCCATTTACGCTGTTCGTCTCTGCTGTAGTGATTTGCGCTATCATAATGATAACTAGGGATAAGTAATGTGGTGGTTTCCCCTTGCCTTCCACATCCAGTTTGTTCGAGCTGCAACTCTAGCCCTTGGTTTCTCAAAAACCTTGCCCGCAGGGCAGGGGGTGCAGTAAGGTAGTAACCATTCCTTGGTAGGACGCAAGTACTCGCCTACTACCCTGATGGCTGCTACCGTTGACCTAATGTTTCGTTCTTCCGCCAGCATGTTTGGAGCTCTGCTGCAACCCAGTGCTTCACCGTAACCCTGGCCCGGGAGGCTATACAGGAGCTACACCTTGCCCAAGGGTGACCTGGAATTATACATTGTCGGGTAGAACCATTCATTCCCTAAGGCATCCTGCCCCGCATACCCGAGCAGAGCAATATACATAAGGTAAAACACGAAAAATAAGAACTATGATTGCAACTAACAGTTTCACGATATTTCGATTATCAAGCCTGATGATTGAACTATCGTAAAACTATTAGTTGCAATCATAGTTCTTATTCTTCGTGATTTACCTTATGTATATATATATGTATATATATATGTATATATATATATATATATATATATATATCAAGAGGTCAAATCCTGGAGAATCTAAATGTACTCCCAACATTATCGGTGGTGTGCAACAACAGTTATCAAATTATGGCTTTAAATCATTTGTTTAAAAAAATTACGAAAGGAAAAATTTGTCCTTCTAATGGCCAGAATTAACTTTTACACATCTGTTACCTTAAAACGTTTTCCAATATTAATTACATAAAAGCAAGTCTGTAAAATTTGACATTTTGAAGCGTTTCTCTTTTTATTTTATCTCAAAATTGTATCAGGTTTTTTCAGGGTCTACAAATCCCACTGATATGTACTTGTAATTCATTTTTGTTTTCTACAAACTAAAGATCGAAATTTCTTAATAAAATTCAAAACATATTTTTAGCCGTTGCCACCACACCTTCGCTGACAATTTTACTGACTATAAATGGATTAGGTAAAATATAATGAATAGACTGACACAGAGAATCTACGACTGATTACAAAAAAAAATTCTTCTTTCTCATACAACAGTTGTGCTAGGTGTGATTTGCACTATATCAATGTATTAAAACAATAAAGTCTTCAAATTTAGCGCTGTCTAGAAAAGTGCATAGAATTATCAGTTACTAAATAATTGAAACGGACCTGTTAAACCATTTTCAAAAAACATTTTTGTTTATCAGCTTGGCAAGATTTTGGCCATTGATTTGATTGGAAGCTTTCCTTTTTGTTTGTGTGGTCGGAGACAGAAACACTCATTTTTATGCCTCACAACAGACTTAATAAATACTACACAAACCTCTTGTGGAGAACTCAAAACATAGTTGGTGTTGCCATGTCACATAGGGTGACATCTATGCCTAGCTTCCTTATATCTTTCCCCGTCTTTTTGCTATCGTGCCAACGAACAGTTTACATCCGATCTTTTACGGAATGACAAGCCTCCAACAGCAGGAAATTGAGAAAAGAAAAAGTCATGGAGGTCTAGATTTGATAAAACGGAATTACCAGTTACTAAATAATTCCAACTGACCTGTTCAACCATTTTGAAAAACAATTTTTGCTTATCAGCTTGGCAACATTTCGGTGCCTGATTTGGTTGCAAGGCAGGACATTTTGAAAGCAACAATGGCTCGAAAGTTCGCTGTCATTGACAAATTTAGAAAAAAAAGTATGGATTATGTGTTAAAAAGGTATATGGAAGGTTAAATGATAAAAGTAGATTAAAAAAGATAAATTTTGAATGTCGTGTGCCTGCAACACTGTAACAGTCATAAAGACAAGAACCTATTGTATATTTTCATTTTACAGTTTCCTACAAACTCAAGTAAAATCACCTTTAGATTATATTAAAATATATGCCCAAACAATTACCTTTCTATCATCATCTAAGTGCTTTTATCCATAAATCTTTTGCTAGACACACAACTAAGATTGCTGTTCTTCTGATTCTTATTCTTATTCTTATTCTGCAGCTTTTCCCATTTTTATATGGGGTCACTGTTTCTCGAGAGTCTCTTCCATTCTTCTCGGTCTTCTACTTGGTGTCCATAGAGGATTTTTTCCTGCATATCTTCCTGTAGCATGTCTTGTTGTTCTATTAACCTCTATATCCATTTGACACTGCTAGTAATTTTTTCAACTGCTCGCTCACAACAGCTATGCTTACAATAATTAACGGTTTTACTAAGTATCTCAATTTTTCTACTCCATTTACCATCATTATTCTACCACTCAGTGTCACTGTGTATCACGTTGGCAATACTGTTTCTATTATTGTCACTTTTTGGATTACCATTATTTTCAATTTAAGTATCTTCACTACTGTTATCTCGATTAAAAAAAGAAGTTGGAATGAAACATTGCCAACTTCTTTTGGCAATGTTTCATGCCAACAAAACGTTGATGGGTAGGTTGTAGATGGATGGCTTGAAAGTGTTGATGGATAGATTGAAAGATGTACGTTCAGTTATACCTAAATAAACTCCATTCTTGACTGGCTCCAAGTAAGGGCTGAGCACTTTCCTTTTGGTATAACGAAACATTAAGAAAACGTTCTTTTCAACTTAACTGACAGCACCCTGTCTGACGGCTATACAGTTACCCAAGGTGTAGGCCAAAGCTAGTTTTGGGAAAGAGATCATTTAATACTGTCCTTTATAACCGGGCCCAAGCAAACTTTAGCCACCGTCCTTTTCTTTTATAACCGAGCTATTAAGTACACTTTTCTTTTAGAAGTCGTTTCAGTACCATATCCAATGGCACCAATATCCCAGAGGAGGCGTGGCTTAAAGGTTGGTGCAGTGTACAGTAAACAAGGGGTTCCAAGTTTGATTCCCCGAGCAGGCGAGGAGCGAGCGAGGAGAATTTGGAACATTATAAAAGAAAAAGCCATTGGCTGGTATCAGGAAGGACATCCGACCAAGAAATCCCTCACTGCCAAAACAGGGTACCGTCAGGGCATCAATCGCTGTGGGAAAATGACGTTAAAACCAGGAGTCGTGGCTTAATGGTTAGTGCACCGGCACCGTAACAAAGAAGTTCCGGGTTTGATTCCCCGAACATGCGACTTTGGAACATCACAAAAGAAAAAGCCATTAGTTGGCGTTAGGAAGGGTAAGATATTCCTCACTGGGAAATCCAAGTCTCTTTGAAGGGCACTGTCTGAGCCCCAGTTACTAGGGAAAATGACATTAAAACAAAACAAAATCCAATGGCGCCCAATGTCATAATTATAAGTAAAATTATAAAGGAAATTTTGGAGGGAAAATTATCTCTGTTTGGTGTTAGTTTATAGAACTGTAAGAACTACGAAAGTACTTTCGTGTTCAATCAAAGTTAATGATTAAAAAAAAGTTCCTTACTTCCCAATCAGTAGCCTATCTAAAAAAATAATGATGTTGATCAACACTGGCAGAGTTAATAACAAATTTAGTAATGTTTATTTAAGAATTTTACTGAAAATTCGGGATGGTTAAGTTGCCATTTTCAGTTTAGATAAGTGTAACATGGGTAGCGTTTCAAACATGACGTGCTGTTTATTACATGTTGTATACAATCTGGCGTTAAGCTGCCTTACTGGTGATAAAGATCTCCGACCAACACTTTGCTCAGTTTCCAAGGGCGCAGTAAAGTGTAAAATATTCATTAGCTTGGGTTTTCCCAGTGGTGGTTTCCAAAGTAATTTTTGGTATTTGTTATAAAAAGTAAAGAACACCAACCATTTGGCCATATGTTATCTTAATTTTTTTTGTTTTGCCTTAACGTCATTTTTCCATGGTAACTAGGGCTCACACTGTGCTCTTCACAGGGACTTGGATTGTTTAAGACGTTATTTCAATACCATGTGAAAATAATGCATTTTGGCAAATGAAAAACACTTAAAAGGAGCCGATATTTCTCAGAATCCCTTTAAAGCGTTTGGAGACAATCTTTTTAATTGCTGGTATCTAATTTGACTAAGGAATTAACATAATTGCATGCATAAAGGGATTCCAGTAAAGTGATAGAAATACACATATTTTTTAAATATTTTTTTATATCCTTGCGAGAGTTCTCTATATACAAACAAGTAAAGCAATAAAATAAAATACTAAAGTTGTTAGGTGTAATGAAAAAATGCAAAACTTTTAAATACTCAGAATTTTATGCTCTCTTAAGTTGCAATTGAAGGTTGTTTTGAGAGAGAATTAAACTCTGGGCACCGAAAAACCCAAGGATATTTTCACTGACTATCTTTACATTATAGTTTTTAATATTTATGCCTTTTCATATTTTATGCCTTTGCATATTTTATGCCTTTGCATATTCATGTACAGGTAGGACGCTATATGTGTTACCGTATATTTCCTTTTAACTGAATAAAAAATAGCTTATATTCATTTATTATTAATCTCTGACTACTTAAATATTCTTTGTTGTCATCTATAAATGACAAAAAACTCTACTTTGAATTAGATAAAACTTTAAACGTCACAACGTTTTAGAGTTACATCAACTTCCTTTACGTTCATACAGTGCAACAATGAATATTTACCGTCTAACAAACGTAACACTAATTATCATTTTCATAGCTATTGGTATCAAACTCCATGCACTTCGTCATTGTTCAATGGAAATAAATTCAAAAAACAGCATGCAGAGTCTTTTCAGACTTACGAACAAAGACAGCAAGATTCACGTTGACAATCAGGTATTATTATCAACCCTAGATCTTACAATGTGTTGCATTGCATGCCTTTTTTCTACCATATGCCGAAGTATTAACTTTAAAGAAATGGATGATACCCAAGAAGTAAACTGTGTGCTTCTTCCAGATATGACTTCATCCACTACCGTAACTACATACGCTGTTGCTTGGAAACATTATCAACGAGTAAGCACATACAAAATAATATTCTTTTAACTGTTTATAATTAAAGTTAACTATACCTAGCTTAAAGGACGCTGAGAGTATCCTTCTTCAAGTTCTATTTGTTAAATGCTTTTCGAATTATATTTATGTTATCAATAGTGACTGACTTGTAGGTTAAGAGATTATTATGCCAGATTTTTCCATTTCATGTCCTGGTCACGTCAATGAAAGCACGACGCTTAATTTTTGAAATCTGTATTGTCGGGCAAACCTAGAAAGTTGAAACCTTTGGCTTTTTTGAGTAAAACTCACAATAGTACAGGTATTGGTAATAATTGATAAGAGTTTAATCCGATAATTGTATAAAAGAGGACTTAGAAAGTGACTGCAAATCAAATAAGGTGGATCTTAAGTGTGATGAATTAATTGGCAGGAATTAGTGGGCTTAAAGTAAAGTTCTACTATAAATTTCAAATTTTGATGAATATCCGTTGTGTATATAGAAAGTAATGTATGAGTATGATTAACGGGATGTAAAAATGAGAGTCAATTTAATAGCGAAGTCTGAAAAGATGTGACTAAAACTATTGCCGGCATTTTTAAGTAATTAAGAGGATTCTGCTAACCTTGCAACATAAAAAACTGTATTATTATTATTATTATTATTATTATTATTTGATATTTCCAGTCCTCTGGATCCAGTGACAGCTTAGTTGTTTTGCAACCTGTATTGAGTAGATCAATTTCATTGTAAATTTTCTAGATCGTTAATTTACAAATAAAACGATGTGAAGTTTAAAAATTATTATTATTATTATTATTATTACGGTTTTATTTTTCTCTGTGAGTGTATGCAATCCCACTCCGGGTCTCACCCAAAGACCTGAAGAAATGGAAAGGCTGACTTCAGACAACAAATATTTTATATCATAGTTTTATAATGATAATGCTTTTCGTAGTATATGTGCTGTCCCATTAGGTACANCTCTAGGTGTGTTTGGGAAAAATAGCTTGATTGTTTCAAAATTAAAGTCCCTCGATCTCAATGACGAAACTGTTAAATTTATCATCAAAAGATCGATAAACATTTGTATACGGACATCATACTTTATTTTCTGTATGAGAAACAAAGAATGGACAAACCCAGAATTATTAATCTGGTAACCAGCTGATACATCGTCTCTCAGTGATATGCCCAAATGGAGAGTATCACTATAGAGGATGTACCACAACTAGGCTTCATTGTGATATTTCCAGTCCTCTGGATCCAGTGACAGCTTAGTTGTGTTGCAACCTGTATTGAGTAGATCAATTTCATTGTAAATTTTCTAGATCGTTAATTTACAAATAAAACGATGTGAAGTTTAAAAATTATTATTATTATTATTATTATTACGGTTTTATTTTTCTCTGTGAGTGTATGCAATCCCACTCCGGGTCTCACCCAAAGACCTGAAGAAATGGAAAGGCTGACTTCAGACAACAAATATTTTATATCATAGTTTTATAATGATAATGCTTTTCGTAGTATATGTGCTGTCCCATTAGGTACAATTTTTTGTATTTCGGCGAGCGAGTTTGTTCCAGGCAGCTTTGCAATATGTTTTTTTACGTTTTTGTTTATAGCACCTAAAGCATTGCTACCGGTACAATAGTGGTTTTCGTTTTCCACATTTTTTCAACTTCAAGTTGCAAGTCTTTATACTTTGCGAGTTTTTCAAATTCTTTAAGCGAAACGTTCTTATCAGTTGGTACAGTCAGATCTATTAGCAAACACGTCTTTTTATTGTGATCTTTAATGATGATATCGGGACAGTTGGCTTGAATGGTCCTGTCTGTATGGATCCCAAAGTCCCATAAAATTGTACTTTTTTCATTTTCTGTGACAGGTTCAGGTTTATGTTCGTACCAATTAGTCGCGTATGGGAGACCAAAGTGTTGACAAGCCTTCCAGTGGATATATTGTCCAAGTCGATCATGCCTAAGCTTGTATTCAATTGGTGTTAATATTGGACACCCAGAAACTATATGATCTATTGTTTCTCTGGAAGAGTAGCAAAACCGACAATTAGGATTTGCACCGTTATGAAGGATTTCTGCTTGGAAATTCTTTGTAGGAAGACTTTGATCTTGCGCAGCCAGTAAAAATGCTTTCGTTTCAGCTTTTAGCCCCGCGCTACGTAACCACTGATGGGTGAGTTTCTTATCTACACCAGTATCATCGATTCGCTTTGTGTATTGGCCATGGAAGGGTTTGTTTTTCCAATTTAGATTAATGTTTCTTATTCCTTCATATTTTGCCGTTTGCTTTACCATCTTAGCTTGCTTGGTGCAAGACATACACTCCTCGCATACAACTTGGTCAACTTTAAGTTCTGCCATGAACTTTCTACCTTCGTTAGTGATAGAGTGGGCTCTTTTCGTCTGTTCAACTTTAACATCCAATCCTAGGTTGATTCAAGATATTTACATAATCCTATAGTCGTAGTTTTGCAGCTCAGTTCCAATTGCATCGTTCCTCTTCCTCCATCTTTCCTAGGGAAATACAGCTTATCCACGTCAGTTTTCGGGTGATGCATTCGGTACACTGCCATTAACTTTCTTACTTTCGTATCCATCTTCCGGATCTCGCTTAAAGACTAATTGATTACATTAAAGCTATATGTAACGACGGGAATTTCCAGTGTACTTATTGCTTCTATTTTACTGTTAGAATTAAGCTCCGTTTTAAAAATACATCTAACCCTTCTGTAGAACTCTTTTTTAACTTCCTCTTTCATACTGTTGTGTTGGATTCCGTCACTTTCATTAATACCCAAGTATTTATATATTTCTCCAGGTTCAAGTTCTTTAATGGTTTCATGATCGTCTAATTCTATGTCAATTGACTGCACTAGTTTTCTTTTCTAAAAGGTTGATTTAGCACATTTATCCAATCCGAATGACATATTGATGTCATTGCTGAAAGTCTTTACAGTTTGCAGCAGCCCTTCAAGTTCACTATCGTTCTTTGCAAACAACTTTAGATCGTCCATATAAAATGAGTGATCTAAAACTTCACCATTAACTTTGTATCCATAGCCTGTTACATTAGAGAAGGGGAGACAAAGAGTCTCATTGGAAGATACCACAATTTATGTTAATGCGATGGGATTTATGAATTCGGTTTTCATGGCTTAAAGAGAGAGAGCTGTTTTCCACATCCTCATGCTACTTCGTATGAAATTAACGATTACTGGAGAGACTTTGCAGAGCTCAAGTGATTTCAAAATTCAGATATGTGGAATGCTGTCAAAAGCCTTCCTGTAATCAATCCATGCTACACTTAGGTTTCTGTGCTTCGATCCACAGTTTTCCAATACCCTCTTGTCCATGAGTAGCTGATCTCTACATCTATAGGACCCACATTTACAGCCTTTTTGCTCTTCGGGAAATAAGTTATTTGCTTCAAGAAATGAATAAGTTCGACCCATAAAATTGAGGTAAGTAATTTGTATGTAGTACTTAAACATGTAATTGGTCTGTAGTTTTTTTGTTTTTTTGTCTCGTTGGTTTTCGGTAATAGATATGTAGTGCCTTCAGAAAGCCACTCCGGACATTTTTCGTGGTTGCTGAGGAATTGTGAAAGTTTTGGGGCCATAATTTCATGACAAGAGTCAAGACAATTCAACCAAAAATTATTGACTTTATCAACACCAGGAGATTTCCATTTCTGTGGTTTACTCAGGATACTCTTGACCTCCTCAGTTGTAATATTGTTCCCTTCCTGTACAGGAATGTCTGCATTTGATGATTCAACTTCTTTAATCCATTCAGCTTCTTCATTATGCGGTTGTTCCTTACTCCAGATGTTCTTCCAAAACTGTTCCACTTCTTCAATCTCCGGTGCTTCAATGATTTTAATTCCTTCTTTACCTACTTCCTATAAAACTTCTTGCGGTTTGTCTTAAAAGTGTTATTTTGTCCACAGAACTTTACTCTTTTCTCAAATCTTTGTATCCTTTTCACTTTCGCCTACATCTTCTGCTTTACAGTCTCCTTGACTTCACTTGTATTATCCCTATTTAGCTTATATTTTTTTTGAGTTTGCGACATATTCTACTTTTAACATTTTTTCCTCTATATATTCCGATAACACAGAAATTTCCCCTCGCATGCCTTCTATTTCGTTCTCCAATTTAACCCTCCATTTAGGTCTTTTTCTTACATATTGTCTACTTTTCTTTATTCCACATTCAGAGGTAATAGTTTTCATTTGCATATTTTATTTGGTTTAAATCACTTGGGTCTAAGTCTTGCAGTTCTAAAATCGTCTTTAGTACCTTATTACCCATTCCAATGTTCTTATTGTTCTTTTTGCTGTTTTGAATTCTTTGAAGGGACTCCCTATCACTCATTTCAGTAAACTTAACTTTAGCATATTCTTCCAGTATGTTAGAGTGTATCCTTTCAATATGACTTGGTTCCAACTCAGGAAATTGCACATTCATACCTGCCTCAATATTATCATTTGTCGGTGGTTCAGTCTCAATCACTTTAACTCTTGTATTTTCATTTACTTCCCTAACATCTCCATTCACATTTTCTGGTACCTCAACATTATCTTCAATTAAATTCTCTGCACTATTTAATGAGTTCTTTAAATTTTCAGCAAGGATAGTTTCTTTAATCAGGTTTAATTCTATATCAGGGAGTCTTTTTTTTATGTCACGAAAGGACATTTGCTAGTCTAATTGCATCAAAATACGGTCTAATATTTTCATTACGCGCTCTCCATATTTTAAAAGTTCTTAATGTGCAGCTGATCTCAAATGCGTTTTCTAATGCTAGATAGTAGGAATAAATTACTTCCTTATAATCATCTCTACTTTATTTGATACGTTTTTCGTTTTTCTTTACGTTTATTCTCGCTGTTGTCTGAGTTGGGTTCAAGTTAGGAATATCCTGGTTTGAATTTCCAGACAGAGTTGTGGTAGATGAGTTAGTTTCAGTCACCAATTTTTCGAACCCAGCAGGCTGATTCCTCCCTGAGAGACGCGCTCCTTGATTAACCGCGCGACGAGCAAATGCGGGGTGTATTTCTTCTGGTATTCATTTATGATTTCATTAAAATTGCAGTTTATCCTTTCTGCCAAGCAGCTGAGTATACCACCCCAGACGCCACCTGGAATTTCTAGCTCACGCGGCTAGATTTTTTATTCAAAGTTTTCCTTCTCCTAGGTAGAATGCCAACAAAGGCTAATGAGCTCCACCTACCCAGGGCTAACAGGTACTACACCTTGTCCAAGGGTGACCTGGAGGTAGTTGTGGCAAAGAATAACCTCATTCGCCCAAGTCGAAACTCAACAACCGAATGCATTTTAACGTCATACCCAGGATGTTATTATTATTTTTAATTATAAGTATTACTATTATTATTATCATTATTATTATTATCTTTTTTCACACTTTGTTTCTTGCTGTTATTATTGTCGAGTTCTATGCTGATAGGCACGTCATAACAAATGACCGTGAGTTGCCAGCATTTCCTTTTTCTTTTTCAAAAACTCCAGTACTTTTCGCAAAATCCTGGCTGTTCCCAACAATGTAGTCTTTTGAAGTACTCCTAAGTTGCAGTGAATCCAAACCTTTTCAACCCACTTTTCAAATCCTTTGGTCACAGATCTCAGACCTCCAATAGTAACAGGGACAACTTCTACTTTCTTCAGTTTTCAGTCTTTTTATTTCTCTTTTCAGACCTTGATATTTCTCCATTTTTTTTTTCTCCTTCTCTGCCACGGTCGCATCCGCCGGTACTGTTATATTAATGGTTATTGCCGTGTGATCCCTCTTTTCTACCAAGCCTATATCTGACCTTCTTGCTTCAATCACATTTTCATTTTCATTATTTTTAACATGTTCGTCTGGAAAGTTCTTTTTTCCTTTTATCTTTGAGAGCGGGTAACAACAAGCCACCAGAGGTCTCAAAGTTCCTTCTCCTGTTTCTCTAAAGAGACAGGACTTTTCGCAGTATCCTCACTGTTTCAATCAGTGCCGTTTTCTGAATAATTTCCATCTCAATCTTCACAACAGTTTTCTTCATTTTCTCTTTTCAAACTTGTCTGAAATTACTCTCGACGCTCCAATTATTACAGGTATCACCGTAACTTTATTCATTTGCCATACATGACCTGTTTCTTCTATCAAGATTTGGTACTTTTCAATCTTTACAAGTTCTTTTTCTGCTACTCTTGAATCTTCTTGCATAGCAATATCGATTATTTTCACTTCTTTGTTCCTCTTATCTACCAACGCAATATCTGGCCGCCTTGCGTCAATAAATCTATCACACTGAATGGTGAAATCCCATAAGAGCTTGAAATTCTCATTTTCAATTAGTGCTTTGGGTTACTAATGATACCATTTCACAGCTCTTTCCAAGCCTCCTTGGTTGCAAAGTTGCCAATAAACATATCGTACCACATTGTATGTCTTTTCTTGTACTCCTTTTGAGCTAATTTTCTGCATTCACTAACCAGATGACTAATGGTTTCTCCTTTTTCTCCATTCAGCATTCTTATCAATATGGAACTTTGTGTAATTCGTTCTTAAAGCTTGTTTTTGAGGACTGGATATCAGTGCTTCTGTACATCTCTTCAAATCTCCCTCTGCAAGCCATTGCCATGATTTATCCCAATTCACTCCTTCCTTGTCCCTCAAAAACGGTCCATGCATCACCTTCTGTTTCAATTCCTCTTCCATTTCCTGGCTCTTAGACGTTTTGTAATTATTCGGTTTCATTGCTTCCTCGGTATTAACTGTACTCACTTCCCCAACTTTTCTCAAGAGTATCTCTCTGCTGTTCTTTTTCTACCAACTCAGGTTATTTTCTTCTCCCTTTACACAGTTCTCACAACTCATCAAACCTCTTCCACTTCTCTTTCTTGAAACGTATATCCTTGCAACGCCATTCCTTGGATGAAGTTCCTTGTTTATTGTCATAACTTTTCTTGTTTTTTTGTCGATCTCTTGAAGCTCATTCTTAGTCCATCTAAATATGCTTGCTCCATATCTCATAAGTGACACTTCCCAGGTGTTTGCTGCAAATAATTTGTTCCTACCGTTCAATTTTGATTTCATAATGAGATTGAATCGTCGCAAGTATTCCTTTCGGAATAATTCTTTTATCTCCTTCTCCTTTATCTTGTCAAGCTCTAAAATTCCAAGGTATTTGTATCCTTCATCACTACCCTCCTCAATACTTTCTCCATTTGTTAGTCTTACATCTTCATTTTTGACCAATTTCCATCGTTTCATGATAATAATGTCACACTTCTTTGCCCCAAACTGTATTCCAATATCCTGACTTATCACTTGCACTGTCGACACAAGACTATGAATTTCATTCTTGTTCTTAGCAAACATCTTCAAATCATCCATGAATAAAAGATGATTGATTTTCACGTCTCCAAGCCAGGGTACAGGCTTTAGCTTTGTGCAATACTTTTGACAAAGGGAGCGAGGTACAACACAATAAGGATGCAGAATGGTTAAAGGACTTAAAAGATGAATGTGGGGAAACAAGACAGGATGACATAATGATAGACTTTGCAATGGTAACAGCACAGGCAAAGAAGATACCAAACTGGAAAGCACCTTGACCTGATGGGGTCCAAGGATACTGGATAAAAAAGTTGACATCACTGCATGACAGGATCGCCAAACAAATGAATGAGATGATAAATAGCAGGGTTCCTGCACCTGCCTGGATGACAATAGGCAGAACAGTGTTGTGCCAGAAATACCCGCAGAAAGGAAATGTGGTTGATAACTATAGACCAATATCTTGCCTACCACTCCTGTGGAAACTGATGGTAGGAGTAATTGCTGATAGTGTATACAAGATGCTAGAAGAAAGTGATGTTTTACCAACAGAACAGAAAGGATGCAGAAAAAAGAGTAGAGGAACGAAGGACTAACTTTTGATTGACAAGATAATGCTCACTGATTGAAAAAAACGATAAAAGAACCTCGCCATGGCATGGGTGGATTATAAAAAGCCTATGGCATAGCACCCCACTCCTGGATAGTCGAATGTTTGAAAATGGCACAAGTACCACAAAATGTAACAAGTTTTCTTTAGCGATCAATGAGGAATTGGAAAACGGAATTGACGTCATATGGAGAGTCTCTCGAAACAGTCAACATTAAGAGAGGAATCTTTCAAGGAGACAGCCTTTCTCCACTTATTTTTGTAATTTGTATGATATACTTTCTTCTGGTCTTGCTGAAACAGCCTATTAATTCTAAATTGATTAACTCTCTGTTCATACCTCTTCCGTTTTCCTACTTTCGCCTGCAGTTTTTGCTTCAGCTCTTCAATAACGGCATTTTCTCCTTTTTTCTTAATTTGACATTTCCCCTCCAGTTCTTTATACCTTTCCTTTCTAGTGTGTTCTCCTCTTTATTTCTTTGCAAAATATTCACATGCTTCCTTAGTTCTTGGATTGTTCCTTTTATCCTACTTTTCCACCAAGGTTCTTTCTTTGTATTCCTTCTTGAATTACCAGTCTTTAATCCAACCTTTTTCGAGATGTAGATAGCAACTGCACCGATTAACTTATTTGTATCAGTTAAGTTTTCTGTCCTTATTTTCCCGATGATCTTATTTCCTTTACCTATCCACTCTGACAGAACATTTTTTTTTACTTTCTTGAGTCCTCTTGTATCACACACTTGGCCACTTCTAGTAATGTCAACTATCTCCTCAATCATACAACTTTCCTGTTCACTTTGTACGTCGGTTCTGTTGATTTGCACTGAAATCTCTTCCGTTTGTCCATGTTCTTGCACTTCTTTTTCTGGCAACTGCCTGTTTGGATCATTCCCTTCTTCATTATCGCTATCCACTTCCAAACTTTTACGGATTTCTTCCATCTCTACTGTGGTGAACCATTCATTTTTTCGTATTGCCCTAGCCTGATCACATAACCTTTGTTCTGTTAATGTTTGCAATTCTCTCGCCTTCCAGATGTTATGGATCCTTCTTCTGTAGCCTCGTATAGGTCTTCCATTTTCATCTGTTGGTTTACTCAGGAAATAGCACTCCATCACACCAACATTCAATTCCTTCTTCCACTTCATTTTTGGCAGACGCTGGATAACGACCGGGCCCATCCTGCAATACAGTGGAGCACCTGACGGGCGAGAGATCTTCAGTGGATGCTCCAGTCTTATTCACGCCGTTGTCTTCATAATTCGAATAAGACATTTCACTCATAAGAGGATTGTGGATTTTAGGTTACAAAACCACCGGTGTTTTAATTGAGACACCATCTCTAGGAGGGCTGCCAACCAAGGCTGAAGAGTCCCCCCTACCCAAAAAACAGGCTAGCACCCGCCGGACGCCAACCCGGTATTTCATGGCCTCCGAGAGAGCTAACAGGTACTATACCTTGCTCAAGGATGACCTGGAAGTAATTGTGGCAAAGGGTAACCTCATTCTCCCACGTCGAAACTCCACAACCAGATGCAGTTTAAAGTCATACCAAGACAGTTATTATTAATATTATTATTATTATTATTATTATTATTAATATTATTATTTTTATTATTTATTTATTTATTTATTTATAGAGGATGATACAATTTAGTTGTTTAAAATAAAAATATAATAAACACTGTTGTCAACATGAGTTCTCCAAGCGCAATGGGAAACTTCGCCTCTGCCTCGACCCTCGTGACCTCAACAGAGCAATTATTTTCCTATTGAAATCCGAAAGAGCTAATTTCGCTTCATTGAGACTAACAGGCTGACATGGCTTATTATATATATTCTATTATGAATAAATTGGCAAAGCTCACTGTTATTGGTGTACTCATCCGTCTTCTTGATAAAATCGCGATGGACAACAAGTGAGAAGAGCGATAATGGAAAGGTTTTGAATTTTTAAAAACAAAAAGTGGAAAAAAGAAGACCAAGGTAAGTATTACCAATTTTAATAAACTATAATGTACTTCTTTCTCTAAATCTGTATCGGGATAAGAAAAGTAAACATCGTTTGTTATCATAAAATTAGAATCAGTAAGCAGATTGTTACCCGTTTATGAGCTGGTCATTTTTTCAAAAAATCTGTCTTGGTATTTTTAACAATTTCTTTCACCCTACGAATGGCTAAGGCCTCTCTTCAGGGCCTACCTTTTAAATGACATTTCTTCTTAGTATATCTTAATAGTTAAAATTTTAATGTCGTTGACCGAATTCCAATCTCCTAACAACTTTCTTAGTCTGGTTGAAGACATAAAGTTTTTACTTTTCCTTGAAACACAGTCTATACAAGAAATTGAGGAGGTTATAGAGTACTTTATTCAAGTATCTTGGATCCACTGAACAGAGTAACGGAGACTGTGACAGAGAGGTGAAAAGGTGTGTGCAGGCAGGGTGGAATGGATGGCGGAAGGTTACAGGAGTCATATGCAACAGGAAGATATCGGCTGAAGTGAAGTTAAAGGTGTACAAGACAGTGGTTAGGCCAGCTCTGCTATTCGGATTGGAAATGTTTGCAACTACAAAGAAGCATGAGCAGGAACTAGACGTTGCTGAGCTAAAAATGCTCCGATGGTCACTTGGTGTCACTCAGCTGGACAGGATTCGGAATGAGAGAATAAGAGGCACAGCACTCATACGGAAGCTGGGAGAGAAGCAAAGAGAGCAGAGACTCCAGTGGTTCGGGCATGTCATGAGGAGAGAAGAAAATTACGTCGGAAAGAAAATGCTGGATATGAATGTCCAGGAAGGATGAAGAGAGGCAGAGCGAAAAGGAGATACATGGATGCTATCAATGAGGATTTGAAAGAAAAAGAACTGAGAGTGGAGGATGCAATGGACAGTGCAAGGTGGAGGAGATTGATCCGCTGTGGCGACCCCTAAAAGGGAGCAGCCGAAAGTAAAAGAAGAA
>RDPX01000462.1:397693-417058 GCA_003991215.1 Morbakka virulenta | reverse complement strand
GAAGACGAGGAGGAGCAAGAGGGAAAGGAAGAGGAATAAGAGGAAGAGGAGGAGGAGGAAGAAGAGGAGAAGGAAGAAGAGAAGGAGGAAGAGGAGAAGGAGGAAGACGAGGAGGAGAAAGAGGAGGAAGAGGAGTAGGAGGAAGACGAGGAGGAGCAAGAGGGAAAGGAAGAGGAGGAAGAGGAGCAGGAGGAAGAGGAGAAGGAGGAAGAGGAGGAAGAAGAGGAGAAGGAATAGGAGGAGGAAGAGGAGAAGAAGGAAAAGGAGGAGGAAGAGGAGGAGGAAAAGGAGGAGGAAGAGGAGGAGGAAGAGGAGGAGGAAGAGGAGGAAGAAGAGGAGGAGGAAGAGGAGGAAGAAGAAGAGGAGGAAGATGATGAGGAGTAGGAGGAGAAAAAGATATCTTACAATATTCCCACAACATAAATAATTTACAGAGTCAGTGTACACTGATAATAAGAATAATTTAAATTGCAACAAAACTAAAACGCAAAAAATATAGTGGAGCAGCAAGTATGTTATACAACACAGGGAGTCATATTAACTTAAGTGTCCAATTCTGAAACTGATTTTAATAAAAAATGATGGCTTTACATTATATTTTGATCAATGACAAAAAAGAGAGTGACCTCAATATATGTCGCTATCAGTTTTCTCCTGTGATTATTTACAAAACACCTTTAGAGACAGGATCCTATTGATTGTATTATATCTTCTTTTTTTCACACTAAACTGATTTGACACTTGAAATGCCGTATTTTCTCTAAAAAACACCGCTCTCTGATAAACGCCGCCATCTATTACAAGCCGCATCCTTGAAGGCGGCGTTTATGAGAAAACAGACCACACAAAAAATAACAAATAATTTACATGAGACTTACTTCTTTTTTGTCAACAAATTCTTCTATAATGAAAGATAAATAAGAATATTGTTTTTTCCGCTTTAAGAATTCGTCAAAAAAGCTTCGCATGAATGTTACTTGATGTGTAACAGTTGAATTGTGCAGGCACGCTTAAACCAACTTCTCGCATCTGTTTACCATTGACAATGGCGTGGACGTTATTATCTTCAATTTTAATAAATAACGCTATGATTTTCGACAATTCTGTCAGAAAATGTCCTACTAAAATTTCCTCTACTGTCATCTTCTCGTACAATTCAATCGCATACTCATTCAGTTTTTTGGCCTCCAACCGTTCATCGTGTTTTCAAACCAAGGACTCTCTGATTTCAGGTGTCCAGATGTCTTTTTAAACATGATGCCCACGGGTATTGGAAAATTTAGTGTGAACACTTTTTAAGCATTTTTAACGTGATCTTTTTATAACGTGAAGTATTTTGGGGGAGGGAAACATTTTTAATGTCTGTTTTTGTCTTTTTTATCTCGCTTTTCATTTTGTATTAAGCGCCGGTCTCTGATAAACGCCATCTTCTATTAAACATGCTCACAACAAACTCAAAAGTTAGATTATACAATAAACGCCGCGGTGTTTATTAGAGAAAATACGGTGTTTCTCTCAACTAAGATGACACCAATAGAAGACCATTCTTTACTTGTAATCGTTGAGAAGGAGGCGAAGAAGTGGATTCAGGCTTGCTGGGACAACTGGAGAAAAGCGACTGGTGACCTATATTAACAAACATGTACCAGTCAACCTGAAGGGCAAGGTATAAAAGACCTTGGTTCGACCGTCATTGTTGTATGGAATGGAGACAGTGCCTCTCACGAAGCGCAAAGAAAGCCACTGTTGATGTTGTGAAGATGCGAATACTGCGCTGGGTGAAGGGTGTAACTAGAAGGAACACGATCAGGTATGAAGATATCCGAAAAGAACTAGGTGTTGCAGAAGCCTCTAAGAAGATACAAGAGTCTAGACGTAGATGGCTCGGGTATGTTGAAAGAAGAGATGAACAGTAGGTGGGAAGAAAGTGTATGGAAATGGAGCTTCCAGGTCGGAGAAGACGAGGACGACCCAAGCGCAGATGGAGGGATAATATAAATAGGAATATGGCTGTGAAAGGGCTCACGAGAGAGAATGCACAGGACCGCATACGGAGAAGAAGCTACATTTGTTTCGATGACCCCCTGAAAGGGAAAAGGTCTGTAGAGAAAGAAGAATAATCGTTGAGACTGTTTCTAGATGTTAGAAAAATAGTAGATTTTATATTTACTACTTAACAATAAGTAAAATTTCATGTTAGGTATTCTCACGAAACATAAGTTGTTATCTGCAATGTTACTGTCATTTGTTGTAGTGATAGCATCTTAATCAATTTCATCTGACATTTATCCATAACAACTTTATTGATTACAGAAATGGTTAATGTTGCCCTTGGAAAGCCTGCAACACAATCATCTAATTATGGTCAACAAACAGAAGCACTTAACGCAGTAGACGGGAATAAAGACACGGATATGCAACGTGGCTCATGTACCCATACAGAAATTTCAGACAAGCAGTGGTGGCGGGTTGATCTTAAAGATGTCTACTACATTCATTCTGTGTCGCTTACCAATAGAGGTGATTGTTGTTATAAACGGTTAAGAAACGTGGAGATTCGTATTGGTAATAAATTAATTGACAATGGCAATACGAATCCACTTTGCAATACAACTGGACCTAGTTTTGGCCAAGGAATTACCACTAGATTCTACTGTCAAAAACATTGCATTCAAGGACGATATGTTAACCTTTCCTCAAAACTGAAAGAAAATGCCATAACTGTATGTGAAGTGGAAGTATGGGGAGTATTGGCTACGGATGCTTGTTTTAAGCATTGGGTTTTTTCTGCAAGACTTTTCTCATGAATATGATGTTTATATTTGACAGCATATTTCTTCTTCTTCTTTACTTCTTCCTTTTTCTTCTTCCTTTTCTATTCTTCTTTTCTTCTTCTTTTTCTATTCTTCCTTTTCTATTCTTCTTTACTTCTTCCTTTTCTATTCTTCCTTTCTTCTTCTTTTCTCTTTCCTGTCATGATGTTGGTTGTTACTGTCAGCTCCACCAGTTTAAACCATTTTGAAGCTATAAATTTAGTTATAGATTTAAATTTATTATTCAGGTTTTTGTGGTATTGAAGTCGTGCTTCTAACGTTTGCTCTCTTGTTTGTTGTTTTAATGTATCCCAGTTCTTTCTGTTTTATTGTTGGTGTCCCTAATAGTATTAATACCTTGTGCTCTTGATGTAATTTTTCACTTGAACATTATTTTCTATTTTACTAACATTTCAATAATTTGTATTGTTTGCTACTTGTGTTGATATTGCTTTTATTCTTCCATACAAATTGATGTTGTTGTTGTTTCTCTTTTTGCCTGTATGTTTTATTCTATTTCATCACTTCCGTCCGCTATTATTACTTACCACGTAAATTCTCAGTTTGTCTGTGTTGTCGTTAATATTTCTAATTTTTGCTATCAGTTAAAATATCACATATAAAATCTTTACTTTTTTTGTCATTGGAAATTATCACTATTTTTTTCTTGTTGCCAATTCATGTGCTGGGCACATTTTCACTTTATATACTAATGTTATAAACATCAGTATCTTTCTATACTAAAAGATTATACAAATAAAACTTTGTGGATAAGCCAATAATCCTTGTACGATAAATGGAAATGGAAAATACTCCTTTTCGTCCTTGGGACTTTTATTTATATACTGTTTAATTGCTTGGGATCTCATAAAGCCTCTTTTACGATGGCCAACAAAAGAATCTATGGTAGATCACCTTTTTCTGTATGACACCATAATTAACAAAGCAAATATCCCGAAAAAATATTAAAGGACTTGGACGTTATGTGAATGCATATGCTGTAATTGGTGAAAGACTTAGAGCTTCATTAATATAATTAATTAATATAAGTAACTTGTAACTTTGAAATAAATTAAACATCGCAACTATGTATTAAAAAATTAACATATCAGAAAATATAACATTTGGGTCTCATATTTTGACCCATGAGTAAGATGAAACAGTTTATATTTGTAATGCGCTACTCTATTAAGTATTGCAAGTAACGCCGCAAATATAGCGCTACAAAGACATGCTGCTTGGAATCAGCGAAACCCGTTGGATACAGTCGATACAAAAAAGACTCCTCACAGGGAAGATGTTGTTATATTTCGGCCATGAAGAAGAAAATGCTCCACACAGAAACTTCGTGGCACTTTTTTTGTCAAGATCTGTACAGCAAGCTTGACAGAATGGGAAGCTCATTGACCAAGAATCGTCACAGCATTTATTAGGACCAAAAAGAAGAAGATCAAAATGATCACTGTCCAGTGTAGTGCTCTGACTAACGACACTGATGAAGAAGCTAAAGACCAGTTCAACCACTGAGTGCAGAAGGTCATGGAAAAAACACCTGGTGATCAAAAACTAAAGCTGAAGGAGAACTGGAAGAATGGAACAAAATAAATAAAAGGTATAAACTCAACGTCAACCTACTGAAAGACTCTAAGACCAGAGAAGAACTCAGATTGCCTCTTACCAGTAAGAACCATGTGCTGCAAGAACTGCATGAAGAAGAGACCGTCCTAAAGAACCAGTAGCAGAAAGTGAAAGACACTTACATAAAGCTGCAAAAAAGCAGTGGGATCCAAAAGATTTGAGGAAGAATGGATATCGGCCTACACACTATGCAAGATTTGGAGGAGAAAATAGAAGAAGGGAGCAGTCAACAACAGTCAGAGAAGAGCAACAAAGCTATGGCACAAAAAGAGTTCACAGAACTCAATGGAGAGATCCAGGAGTGTAAGAACAGACAGGTTCAAGTACATCAAGTGTCTGGTAAAGGAAGCCGTGAAAGAACCAGCCAGTAACAACACGTAGCAGCTGTTCAACACTACCAAGAAATCAGTGGCGGACACTGGGGGGCGAGGGGGCAGACCTTCCCAATAATTTTCAAGAAATGTGAAACTTTGAATTTACATTTTAGGCCCTTCGTTCATACAGCGTAAATGCACAGAAAAATAATAATTCGTGGCATCAATATTCAACAACTACAGGAATATCATTAAATCACGTTTCAAATCAACTACAGTAGACTCTCAATATAACAAACCTCAAACGGAAATAACAAAGTTCGTTATATCAAGAGTTCATTAAATCGAAAATGGAAGCAATCAAGAGTTTTACGCAAATATTAAAGCTTATCTAAGAGTCGTTCAATCATAAAGTATACATTTTTCCAATTAGTGAACCAAAATAGGAATTAACATGTTCTTTACTTTTGAGCTAACATAGGCGTTTCTAAATCGATCTAAAAAAGCGTATTTGAAAGATAAACAATGAGGAACACCTTGTTTTTCGAAAATTTTGAATTTTGAGTTTTTCGAATTTTTCTTAAGTTTGATGGGAAAGGACTGCACTGCTGGCATTAAGTTACTTTTTCTGCATTTGAAACTTGTTTTACAAACAGTTTGAACCTATTTTGATTTGCATTTTGTGATGTCCAGTGCTTTGAGTTCGTTATATCGAGGTATCTTTGGTTGGCGGGAGAGAACATTTGTTTCGTAATATCAAGAATGCGCTATACCGAAGGTTCGTTATATAGAAAGGAATTATAAGACTTTGTTAGAGTAAAGCAAAGGAAAATGTATTTTATTTCGTAAAATTGAGATGTTAGCTGAATCGGGGGTTTGCAACATCAAGAGTCTACTGTAGTTTTGTACATAAATTGCAATTCTAATTAAACGGAATCACCCTGTCTTTTTTTTATGCATCCAGTGGTCTAGCACTTTATCTAAATCTAAAGATTTTAAGAGATCTTTGTTCAACGACAATACCATGAAGTTACTTGCCATTGAAAAGTTTATGCTATTGCGACTCCAGCTCAGCATACGATTAATTGCACTGAAGCTGCGTTCAACCGTTGAAGAACCAAGAGGAAGAGTTTTTGATATTTTAACAAGTTCATGTCTATACTCTTTCCAGCCTTTATCACAATTGACGCTCGTTCACACTCTGCTTTCAGCAACATCTACGTTTAGGCAATTGCTAAATCGTGAAACTAGGGGACACATAGTTTGATGATCCAAGTAAAGCTCGTTTGAGGCATCTAGTGAATCCATTGGAGCCAAAACGTTGACATTGTCGTTGTTAAAACGTCGGTCAAGCTCTTCAAGGATAAGTAGAATGGAGCTCTCCTTTAGATCCTCGCAAAAATGGATTTGGCTAGCATAATCTTTCAGAGTTTCTCTTTGAAAGTGGATGGGATCCTCGAAAGTGTTTGGTATTCCAACAGAAGAGCACAGTGACTTGGCAGCATCAAGAATATCATGTAAATTTAGATCTTGCAACAGCTATCACACAGCCAGCATTTCACTTGAAATTTCAACCCATTTGATGTTGCTCTCTTCCATTGCTTTACTCAATCCATTCATGATGGCCAAGACACGATGAAGTAAGCAAAGGGAAATGATGAATCTACCGGACAGTATTTTATGGTTCAAGCCATCTGCTACATCTGATTGGTTTGAACTGGAAGCTGCAATCTTTCGAAGGCTCCCCAGGATCGCTTTAAACCGTTTCACTATCGTATTGACTCCCTCAAACTACAGGCCGATCGAACTTCTGTCAGTGAAGAAGCTGCTATCAATGTTTCCTTTGGATACTTTTTCGTTTAACATTCCTCAAAGATTTCTGTGCTTTAAAACGTTAAAAACTTTATGTAAGGCTTTGCATGCTCCAGTTACCTCCTTTGCTGCTTTGACTTTACTGAGGTAAGTTTCAACGATCAGATTTAGGCGACGAGCAGCACAGTGAATACATATCAGGCAAGGGTACCGCCGTGCAAGCCTTGCAGCAACTCCCTCGTAGCATACACTGGTAACAGAAGCACCATCTGCCCCCATAGCAAGCAAAGTGACTGAAGTGTTCATTCTTTCAAGAGCTGGCAATATTCCTGTGTTGACGATTGTTGCAGTATCTGTTTCTTTGAGCTTGGAAAGTTTGTAAAAGCGCTCTTAAATCTCTTCTGCATCATTGACGAACCTAAAGCATATTGCCAGCTTCTCATGTCCAACATTTTCCTTACACTAATCAATCAGCATTGAATAAATGCCTGCCTCGTTGATCTGTTCCTTGATGGTTTTTCTTACTCAAAGGCCATTGCTTTGACCAATTCATTGGATGAACGCTTTGACGAGTAATCCTAGGTCCTGTGTCGCTGCTTCATCTTGTCATGATCTTTCTTAAACAACGGGTTTGTTCGGCACATCTTATTGATAAATTCCTTTCATTTACCAGCATTCTGTGATTCAGGTGTTTCGTCATGTCCTCGGTATGCCATTTCTTCCGAGCAAAAATATTGATGATACTTGAGTAGCATCTTCATATAATCTCGGTTATTGCTAACAACGTGGATCCAGCATATTTCTGATGCTAGCTGCTTCCTATTCTCCTTGGCTAGCATGGGACTCACAACGGGTCATAGAAAGAAGAAGGTCGCTGCATGCATCATGCTTTCGTAGCCCTCGATTTGTATCCGTAACCTTGGCTCAAGCGTTCCAGCCAGTTGCCTTGAATGCTATGTCAGACCTTGACGTAGGCGTACTGAAGTTTCTGCATGCAAAGCAAAATGCCCCATCTTGTTTGACACTGTATTCGAGCCATCAAAAGCTTTCATACTAGATAGCTCTAAAGCAGTGGTTCTTGCGGTCTTTTGGAAGTGCTGCCAACTTGGGTTGCAAAGGACCACAATCCACGCTTCCTAGCTCATCATCAGAAGCTGTCATTGGAGCCTGGAACTGAATGTCACTTTCCGAAGCTGTATCTTTTTGTATCATCTGTCGTAGTCGTTTCTGTCTGCTCTTCATGAGGTTCAACTGCAATTTCTTATGGGTTTCTGAATTGTTATCCTTGTCAGTTTTTTCAGGCTAGAAGAAAAGTTCTACGTATAAGCAAACTTTGCACGTTAACTACTTAAATTGCGTTAATGGCTCAGCAGCAATATCTTAGCAATTACACATCAGTGTCGCTAGCAAACAATTTGGGTTTGTGGAATAAAGTTAGTTTCAAGAGGGATTCAGCATTCAGCTTTTATGGAAACTGAAATGAACCAAAATCTAGATTTTACGGTAATTATAATACACATATGATGCAGTCTCTTATGAAAAGTTCGACATTTTGGTCAAGCCTACGTGATTTAGAGTGTTTCTACGGTTCATCTATTACATAAAGCAAAACATCTTTATTTTCTACATTTAACTCGGTGGCGGCAATAACTACCGGTGATCGGTAAAAACCTGGTGAAAACATGAAAAAAACCTTTGAAAAAAATCTCAGATTTTGAACAAATCCGACAGAAGAAACTCATTTGTTTCAAAATATACTCTTCAAAAATGGAAAGACAATTATTTTACATTGCTTTACTGGGTAAAAGCTCAAAATATCATGAATTGTAAGAGAGTCATTTCTAACATTTCCAGCTCCTTTTTCACGTTAAGCTGCTATGGCGCCGCTTTTCACCGTCCTTAGATTTTCACCGATGAAACGAAAAATGCTTATTTCCACTACTGTAACATTTAATGATAACTGCCAACACCATGTGATATTGTTTTCTCCTGGCAGATACCGAACACGTCAATAGACATTTAGCCTAGCCATTCTAAAACGAATCTTAATCGAACGATATATAGATACATTTTGTAGAATTTTCGTATGAAAACAAAAGTGACAGTAGGTCTATTCAGCTATCTTAGAATGATTGAAATACCTAAGATCAAAACTGTCTACTCACCTCTTGATGCATCCGTTTGGCAAAAAAAGATGTTACAGATTGACTTTTGACCGATTGTTTTCCTCATTTCACCCTGGCAAATGAATGAAGTCACGATAGTGAAATCCTGCAATGAATCTGACTTTCGGCGTTCTTCCAATTTGACAACTGTGAAATCTCTACATAAATGCAGGTTTCATTCCATCCAATAAACAGAACTTTTCAAAAAGTTATTTCTAGGCATTACACCATTTTATGCCAGTTCAAGGTCTTTCCCCACCTGAGCTAAATTGGTTTTGCGTCTTGACACTCATCGATCATTGATGTACACAAATCGATAATATTTTGTTGATGGTAGTTGGCTCATTAGGAGGGTCTGGTTTCTAGCTTTCTATTACTTTGACCTACATTATTACGTCTATCGTGTCATTATCAGCTTTAGGTGAATACTGTATGCATAACGTGAACAATTGCAAAAGCTCAAATATCATAACAAGCTCTCATTCCATTCGTAATACCATGGTGATACACATTTTCATTAAAATTAGACCACACTGTGTCACAGAAAATGAAAACAATTCCCTTTTCTGTGGTTTCTTGTCTACATGTAAATATATGCAGATTCAGAGACAATTCTGTCGTAATGTAGCTGCGTGTGGTGGACTGCATTTGATGATTTTTAATAAATAACAAATTCATCAAAAATGCCGTTCCCATGTTTGCCGTTGCCCTAAAGGGCATGGTCACCAAACATTTTCCCTGTCCCCCATGGCATTTTCCCCCGCCCTTAACGAATTGCAAAGTGTCCGCCACTGCCAGAACCTCTCACAAAAGTACAGCAGGCTTGAATGACCAGTAAAGGACAAGGAAGGAAACACAAGCCTGGAAACAGAAAGGTAACTGAACAGATGGGCAGGGCACTTCAAAAAGCTCCTGTATTTCCAAATCCTCCTGAGATCGATCCAGCTGACAATGATCATGACATTTATTGTGAGAAGCCAATCGAAAAAGAGATTAGAAACATCATACTGTCTTGCCATACTGAGAAATGACAAGGCAGCATGACCAGATGACATCCAACTCCTGTAGAGATGTTGTACCCTCTTCTTAAAGGTTTAGGAAGAAGAAAGCAACAGCAAATCAGAAAGTAGACTACCTTATAAAAGTACCCAATAAAGGAGACCTTAACAGCTGCGATAACTAGAGAGGAGTCACGCCTCTGTCAATAACTGGGAAGGTCTTTAACAGGATTTTCCTACAGGGAATGGAAGATTCAGTTGACCTCCTTCTTAGAGATCAGCAGGCGGGCTTCGGCCAGAACAGATTATGCATAGGTAAAATCCTCAGATTACACACCATCATTGAGCAGTCTTTGGGAAACAACTCCTTGTTGTACATCATTTTCGTCAAGTATGAGAACCCATTTAAAACTGCTTCGCCCCTACACAGTACCAAACAAACTCGTCACCTTGATCAAGAAGTCATACGAAGGAATAATCTGCCGGGTGAATTGTGAGTGAAAGCTTTCAGAAGCTATGGAGCGAAGACTGAAGTTAGACAAGGCTGTTTTATGTGACATTTTATCCTATCCTTTTTGCGATCGACTGGGCCATGAAGACAACAATTGATACAGAATCTGGTGGGCACTCTTTGACCAGCGAAATGGCCTAGATTTCCGAGAGGACTTGGCACTACTTTCCTAATGCCCCGGCAGATAAAGGACAAGGCAATAAAGCTTGAAACCACCTTATCACGAGTTGGCATCAAGATCCACAAGAACAAGAACAAGATTTTCAAGATCAAGACAACGAACAAGGACCCAGTTACACTACATGGAAGCAAGATAGAAAAAGTGGAGGCCTTCATGTGCCTGGGCAGTATCATCGACATACCACATGGAACAGACAAAGGTCTCGGAGCAAGAATTGAAGAGGCAAGAGCAGCATACTGGCAGTTGAAGAACATCTAGAACATTAAGCTAGTATCTAATTTCAAGAAAATTGTGCTGTTTAACTCAACCCACTCCTACTGTATAAAGCAGAGGCATAGAGGACTTCAAAGACCATAATTAGAAAACAGTCAACAATGGTTGTCTAAGAAGAATCCTACAGATCCATTAAGCTGACACCTTCACTAACTCAGACCTGTGACAGCATATACAAATGCTACCTGCTGAAGATGAGATCTGTGGCAGAGGATTGGGGTTGACTGAGCATACCTAGAGAAAGCCAGCCGGTAATATCAAGCAAGTAATACGACTTAGTAGGCACTGAATTGGATCCCGTAAACGAAAAAGGGGACGGTTCAGAAACCCCTGGCGACGTGAACCCACACCTTTACTTAAACGCTTAAACAACTATACTTAGCAATCTATTTAGATAAACTGGTATATTTCGAATCAGGAAGATCATTGCATAGTCTTTACAGATTGGTTGCTGTTTTTCATCTTTCGGAAAATTTATTCCCATGTAAACTGACTAAATAGCAAAATAAACGATTCTCTATTTATATCACGTGGGGTGGCTGTTAAATATGCTCTCATGTATTTTCACGAAATATGATTTCCCTCTGAGGAACAAAGGTGTGTCAGAATAGGTCAGGAGTGTGCAGGATATGTAAATCAGCTGCACGTCAAGAATAACATCTTCTCCAGGAGAAAGAGAAAAGTTTAAGATAGGTGTTGAAATACTCTAAGTCTTGTTTGTATTGAATTTAGATGGAATTCAAGAAAACGTACCAATACCGATGCTCTTAACTGGTTATCTTGTGGTGTGTGATCCCTACAAATCTACTGCAGAAGAAAGGCTGGAAAGATGGATGAAGTGTCCAGAGGACTAAGGCCATAAATTGAGCAAGTCAATGACAGAATATCTAGAATCTGTAAACAACCTCAGAAGAGTTCAGTTTAATGTAAACAAGTAATATACAATAGTTAGTGAAGCATGAAATAAAAGGAGGAAACCACCATGTATGCTTTGCAATAGAAAGAAACCAGTATTTTTGAAAACACTAGCCTATGCCCACCAATCCCCACCAACTCATTCATCACAGCTAAGACACACCCAATTTCATTTTTCAGCTACTTTCCAAATCCTTTATAGCGATTAGATGCACCTTAAGACATTTTTCAAACTACAAGATACAAGTCTGGCAACGGGACTTTTGTCTGTTTGAGATGGAATTCAATGCTGAAAATTCTGACATCATTCACAAAGTCACGACATTCCTTATCCTCTCCTGAGCAGCGTAGTCCCGGTTGCTTAGGGATTCAACAGTTAACCGGTAATATAAAGGTTGCAGATTTAGAGCCCTGCAGGGACAAGTGTGCTTCTCAGACTTTCAGCGCCAAAATACGCCATACTGTATAACTTTTATGAAAAACATCAAACAATGTTACTAAAACATCAAATAAAGTTACAAAAACATCAAACAAAGTTACTAAAACATCAAACAAAGTTACTAAAACATCAAACAAAGTTACTAAAACATCAAACAAAGTTACTAACTTGAAACATAAAAAATTAATGATCCGTAGGAAACCCTAAAACTTTGGTTAAAAAGAAATACTTGTTGTATTTATGGTACAGAAAAGTAATGAGAATGAAAAATGTTTCCACAATAAATTCACAATAACTCAATGATTCTGTGCTATTCTAATTAAAAGCGTGCGTAAGCGGAAATTCCCTCTCATCTTTCAGAGAAAGCNCAAAGTTACAAAAACATCAAACAAAGTTACTAAAACATCAAACAAAGTTACAAAAAGATCAAAGTTACTAAAACATCAAACAAAGTTACTAAAACATCAAACAAAGTTACTAAAACATCAAACAAAGTTACTAAAACATCAAACAAAGTTACTAAAACATCAAACAAAGTTACTAACTTGAAACATAAAAAATTAATGATCCGTAGGAAACCCTAAAACTTTGGTTAAAAAGAAATACTTGTTGTATTTATGGTACAGAAAAGTAATGAGAATGAAAAATGTTTCCACAATAAATTCACAATAACTCAATGATTCTGTGCTATTCTAATTAAAAGCGTGCGTAAGCGGAAATTCCCTCTCGTCTTTCAGAGAAAGCAAATATCTTTAAGATATGCTTTTTAAAACTTTCTTGTCTTCCACATCTATTCCCAAGATTCCAAAATCTTTCAACTATAAATTACAAGTTGTACCATTTTTGACAACCATAAACTATTTCAATAAAAGTGTTTATCTCATTTCATAGAAAGAGTCTTACATTGCACAGCGAATAAAATTTCGACTCAGCTCATCGTTACTGATCATCTACATCAACATCAAAGTTTGCATGTAACTATACCACACCTTTGATGCACGTTACATTTAACAATCATCTACCGAGTATTTTGTAAACAATTAGATATTCCAAACTCTTGTGCTATGCTATTGACAATTGCTGTAGATTCGAAGAAGATTTAGGTAGTTTTTACAATGTACCATGTGGACAGAACGCTTTTTTTAACAAAAACAATTGAATAAACTGTTCAGATAACAAATAAACAATAGGACTAAATTGCAACCATCTACATGGTTCAAAGCATTCTTTGTAATGTTCTGTATGTCTAAGGTTCTTTATGTGGTATAAAGAAGTCGCCAGTTCAAGATGAAACCGGTATGTTGTTTCTTCAACTCGTATATTTAACAAGAAATCAAAACTTGCAGGAGTGGGGAAAACAGCATGGCGGTTATCAAAGCGAAAGTGTAGTGCGCAATTGTGGCAATCCTATTTGACGTACAAAGGAAACTTTCTGGCAAAATACAAATTTCTATATATCATGTAACATAATGAAATATTTTTAAATCCTTAATTATGTTAATCATCATGGACTAACCCTTAATTATGACACACATTGTAACCAACCTAACATAACTCTGCAGCAAATCTAGTAAAGAACAATATTATGGGTTGAGGCCATTTCGACTTGTGTCATTATTATGTGGAAACTTTTTTGGAAAAGACGACTGAATAGGATTAAGAAAGCAGAAAGGGAGATGTTCTGATACCATAGCATATCCAAATTTTGTTTTTATTTAAAATATATTGACAGATATAAACAACTTGTTTTATGGAATGACATATTGCCAGCTGGTGTTTGTTTTGTTTCTTTTTTTACCGTTTGAAGTCCTAGTTCTGGAAGAGTGTAAAGTATGCTGTGGTTGCCATTGTAAACACAATGAAACATTTTGGTAATAAAACTAGCGTATAACCTAAAAAGTGATTTTACAGAAGATATTTCCCTTTTATTAATCTCCAGGGAATTTCCCTGGATTAGCCTAATTGTCCCACATTCCTGGGAATGTAAATTTCCTTGAAATCGCTAAACATTGTAATTAATATGCAGTAAAAAACGAATGGTTTCTTTTGTCTTTCTTGTTGTTTTATTGCGTTCCTTCCCTACAATCTGTTTATTTTCCATGTCAAAAGTATGATCCTGTGTCCAACAATATTTGGGTATTTTATGACTTTTGGTGCCACATTATTGAACAGCTCTCTTGTGTTCTTTTTCCGTTGGACCCCAAGGAACTCTTTGATTTACCAATGCAGGAGGAAGGACAGTCCTAGCAATGTAGTTGGTAAATTAGATAGTTCCTTTCTTCGAGTGACACTGTGTCCTTTGGGTTGGAAAGTACCTTCCTTGTGGTGGATGAAGAAGGGGTCTTGATATTTTATTTTCAAATAGTTTTGGTACTCACTGTCGCTCTTGACATAGAATAAACACCTGTTTCAGAGCTGCCCTTTCTTCTTCATGGTTGTGTTCAGTGTTACTGTGTAAGACATCCAGAATATGAAAACCTCCTTAAGGTACCTATTTTACTTTTTAAAGTTCTGTGGGTTTGAAATAATAATTCTTTCTCTTCAATACAGAGGTGCTGTAACACTATTACGAGCTGAGAATTAATGGCGTGCTAATATTGTGGTGCTAGTAAGTTTCTTTCTCCTAGATGGTAACAGAAAGGGTGCAATTTGTTTGTCTCTTTACAAGGACATCAAGGAAGAGTACTTGTCCTTCTACTTCCTTCACTATAGTGAATATGATATTTGATATTTTCAGGAACCCTTGTAGATATCTTCTTTATTAACTGCAAAGACATCGTCAGTGTATCTTTACCTCACAGCTGGTTCCTGGTTTGCAGTTGAGAGTGCTGTAGCTTAGAATCCTTGTATGGATACTTCAGCTATCACACATAACTTAACAGCTCCCATGGATGCATCCTAGATTTGCTTGTATATGTCGTTGTTGAAGAAGACGCATGGGTTGGTAAGAAGTGCTTCAGATAAATTCAGGATATCTGAAGCGCTTAGTGCAGTTTTAGATGACAATGTCTCATCATGTTCAAGCATGCCCTTAACAATTTGCAAGGTTTCATCGATAGAAATATTTGTGTAAAGTAATATAGCACCAAAGGAGACCATGATTTCATTTGTTTGGCATCTTTGTTGTGTAACGAAGGCTGCAAAACTAGCACTGTTGTTGCATTTGCAGTGACTTTATCTATATGTAAGGGCGTGCAAGGTCGGCTTTCTAACGTAAATGTAAATGAAAGAGGCTCCCACATTGAGCTACCATTAGAAATATCGGTATATAAGACCTCAGCTGTTGGTAGCCCATAAAAACGTAGTAAAGATTAGTTTCAACCTTTGGTAGAGCTACTGGTAGAGGTTTTTACTGTAATCTAATTCCTATTTTGGTTACTGTGGTCTTAGTTAAGACCACAGTCCATTTATTAAGCGCATTTGTAGTATGTATTCCATTGTTAAGGTGTTCATGTCACTATTGGATAAAATCAGCTTTGTTAAAGATAACAGTTGTGAACTCTTTGTCTCGAATGACCTGGTATGTTATCTTTGTGTTTAAGTAAATATCAAGTAAGGTGTCAAACAAATGTTAGATTAAAACACAGGGGTAGATTTCCAGCTATGGTAGCATCTCTGTTCTCCACTAAAATACCAAAATCATCGAGGAAAATGGTAGTAGTCTCAAAGAGAAAATATGCTCCTGTCACCTGCTTTTAGGCTAGATAATTGTTTTAGGACTAGGTATGCTGTCGTTGCCAAATTAGGAAGAGGTTTGAAACATACCATTTTGCTGTTGGTTCATATTTTTAAGCCTTGGCACACCCTTTGTATCTCACTTGCTACAGTCCTTTGGATCAGATATATCGAGAGTGGATATTTCATCATTGGTATCTCACTTACCACTGTCCTTTGAATCAGATATATCGACAGTGGATATTTCATCATTGGTATCTCACTTACAACTGTCCTTTAAATAAGATATATTGAGAGTGGATATTTCATCAATTAATATCTTATTTGCCACTGCTCTTTGGATCAAATATATCAAGAGTAGACATTTCAGCATTGATATCTCACTTACCACTGTCCTTTGGATAAGATATATCGACAGTGGATATTTCATCATTGATATCTCATTTGCCACTGCATTTTGGATCAGGTATATCGAGAGTAGATATTTCATCATTGGTATCTCACTTACCACTGTCCTTTAGGTAAGATATATCGAGAGTGGATATTTCATCATTGCTATCTCATTTGGCACTGCCCTTTGGATCAGATATATCGAGAGTAGATATTTCATCATTGGTATCTCACTTACCACTGTCCTTTGGAACAGATATATCGAGAGTGGATATTTCATCATTGGTATCTCACTTAAAACTGTCCTTTAGATAAGATATATCGAGAGTGGATATTTCATCGTTGGTATCTCACTTACAACTGTCCTTTGGATAAGATATATCGACAGTGGATATTTCATCGTTGATATCTCATTTGCCACTGCCCTTTGGATCAGATATATCGAGAGTAGATACTTCGTCATTGGAGAGCAAATTGTACAAATATATTGCGTACTGCCTGTTGACAACCGCCACCAGACGCCCTTGCCGCAAGACAATGTTTGACAGAATAGTTTCAGTTGCTTTTACAAGGGTAAAGCAACCTTGGCGCCGCTTGCACTCATTAATTTGCGACCGCCTGAACCATCTTACACACGCTAAAACCGCACATGAGGTATTTTCATCTGACGTTGGACAAAATAAAGCAAGAAAGACTTTGGAGAGACGATAATGAGCCTTTTTCTCTTTTTTTTATTGTAAGGTACAATCAGAAGGGAAATTCACCCAGGTCAAAACATAGCTTCCTGCTCAGAAATAAAAAACCTGAACCGAACATTCCTTATGTTGAGTAACTGTTAGATTTTGGGCTCCCACGTTGAAGCAGTTTCTAATGCAATAGAATGAATGTCAAAAAGAATCCAATTTTCGTTTGTAAATAGAGCTTCGTTTGCAGCATTTCCACGTTATTGAAAAACTCAAAGGGTAGAATTCTGTTTATAGGTTTTCATGGGTATTTTTATCTTTGTAAAAAAAAAATATATATATATATATAGAAGTATTTATTTGTATGGTTAAGCTCAAACATAATATGGGAATTAAGGTTTACTAACAGTTATATTGAAGGGATTATAAAACAGTGGGTACTGGTTTTATTATCCATACAAACCATGCATGGTTTAAAGTTATTATCTATAATCCATACCAGCACTTTGCCAATAGAATCCTATTTAGCGTCTCTTTGAATTGACAGAGTAACCTTACAGTGCATTTAAAATTTTAGAATAATTGCATTTTCCTGAATCTTTAAACCAAGATAAAATCCTTATTAAATAGTAACAAAGTAGGAAAGTGAGGTTTTTAAATAGGTTTTGATATTCAAATGACATCCCTTATTAATACTATTGTTACTGTACTAGTATTCTTGTTGTTAGAAATTAAATGGAACAAAGTAAATCCCATTAAGCTGTTTATTTTTGGATGTAAGCATTATATAAATAAGGAGAAACACAGTAGATTTCTGAAAAAGTCATTTGTCAGGGATAAAAGCAAGGCATTCGTCAGGCAGAAAATCTACCAAAATTCAGAAAGGTAAGAGGTACATTTCTTGATAATTAAACAATATTCATTTCCAATACGCTATATATATACCTATATGTATATATACACTATACATATGTTGCATTTTAGCATCATTGTATGGCAATTATCTGATCTGAATGAACATTATTTTAAAAATTTGGATTACCTGGTATCCAGGCTTTTTCAACTACTTGTTATTTTGCTGTGTTAGGAAGTGATTATAACCTAACGCTTTTTCAAACTATCACAAAAAGGCAAATATATTTTTACGGCAGATCAGCCATCCTCCGAATTAGACTGGTAAATCAGATTAGAAACAGTAAATTTAAATTTTTAACGAGAATATTATAAAAGAACTCAAGCAGGATTACTGTTCTCTGCTTCTTGCTGTGTACATATATCTGAAACATTATTTATTTTTTCTACCTGGAAAGAGCTATTTCACCGTAAATACGTACAGTTTACTATGAGTATTTCAAGATAAGACAGAAAGAGAAGTTCAACCCCTGTTTAACAACATCTCACAATTTTTTTCTTGAAAGAAATAAAGGATTCTTTTAACTTGTTGAAGTTAGTTGTATTTTGAGACATAAACCGTAGAATGGACGAATCCAAACAAATAACAGATAATTACAGTGCAAAAAGGGGGTCTTCTAGCGGATTTTTTTTCTTCATAGCACACCTTAGAGCAGTACCCTTTGAAGGTGTCAATTTCTTTGTCTATTAAGAAAGTGTTTAGCTTTCAATCTAGATGTTATCATTAATTAATAGAGTGCTATATAGTCACTTAAGAACCAATCAAATGTTAAAGAATAATGACTATAAATTATATGTGGAAGCTTGGGTTGTCATAAAAATATTTTTTGTCCTTTCTTCGTAATCTACTTTTATATCGTTCTTCAAACAACACGTCATGCAACAACAGTAAGTTTTGACAATAATAATAATAATAATAATAATAATAATAATTGTCTTTCCGTCATACTTCAAAGCTCAAAATTGGTTGAAAATATCCTTCTTAGTTTGTACAACAACCAGATGCAAAGTAATAATTTGTATCAGAAAAATAAAATTGCAATCAATTTCAATTTGTTTTGCCACTGTAAACCCACTCTTTGATTTAAAGTAACTCTAAAAGAAAATGGCATAACAAGAAAGCTGGGATGAAAGTTGGAAAGTTATTATTAAAGTGTTAAATCAGATTAAACACTAGTAGCAAAAGGGATCTCATTTAACACGAATTCAGAAAATAATGGTGAATAGAAGTGTTAAGAACAAAAGGAATACAAAAGTTGAATATGTTAAATTGGATCAAGAAGAACCTGGGTATTAAAGATGAAAAACTGGTTAAGGAGATTGCAAGAAACAGGGAAAGGTGGAGGGAGAATGAGACACAGAGAGACAGAGACACAGAGAGACAGAGAGACAGAGAGAGACAGACAGACACACACACACACACACAAACACAAAAAACACACACAGAGGTAAAGAGAGAGACAAACAAACAGACAAACACACACTGAAACACACAAACGGACAGAGGGACAAAGAAACTGAGAGGCAGAGACAGAGGGACCGAAAGAAGGAGAGAGAGAGAGAGAGAGAGAGAGAGAGAGAGAGAGAGAGAGAGAGAGAGAGAGAGAGAGAGAGAGAGCGCGCATAAAAATTTATTGGTATACACC
>RDPX01000462.1:323195-351352 GCA_003991215.1 Morbakka virulenta | reverse complement strand
CTATGCCTTTTTTTATGAGGGAACAATAACAATAGGGAAGAAAGACTAAGCAGTAATGAAAAAATGTTGGAAGGACAAGACATTGCAAGTGAAAACATAAAATTGCCAGCTCCATGGCGAACAATAATGATGCAGATGTTTCTCTGATTGCATCAGAGTTAGCAACAAAAGAATATCCGTGAAAAATCCCTTCATCATTATCCTTTGACCAAAGGGCTTGACGGAATATGCTTGATCTCTTTTCCAAACGTCACGTCTTTGTATCATTGCATCCAACTCCCAATTTTTAGATATCAGTAACCTTGGAAATTCGTTCAGGATATATCATTTTCCTACATATGGTTTTGCCTTGGAGGAGCCAGAGAAAAAGAGAGAGAGTAAGATCTCATCAATTGCATGATGACAGTAGCAAGCAAAGTGAAGACTTTTTTCTGATTTCGTGATAGTCATTGTAGCCCACCATAGTTTTTGGAGAAAGTGGAGGAAACTGAACCGAGCAGCTGACTCGACCTGACCCGTTGGAAAAGGCCGAAAGGAAAAAAAGAAGGAAGTTTTCTAGGATAATGGGATTTTGGCTCCAGTTTATCCACTTTAGTTCCAAGTAATTGTCTCATGGCGTCGTTTCCATATCGTAATACTTTTTTAGCTTTGTTGTTAACCATAACCTTCAGTAGTTGTTCTCTTTCTTTAATTTCAAGTTGTTTAACTTACCCAAGCTCATCCAAAAAATTCGTATTCTGTGCTGATCTACTGCTTCTGGAATTGGATCATATTCAATTTTTAAACCACCAGCTTGTACTACATTTTCTTGTATTGATTTATTCATTTTCACCTCAATCACAACAAATTCATTTTTTAGATCGTCATCTTTTACTATATTTTCTTGTATTGATTTATTCATTTTCACCTCAATCACAACAAATTCATTTTTTAGATCATCAGCTTGTACTACATTTTCTTGTATTGATTTATTCATATTCACGTCAATCACAACAAATTCATTTTTCAGATCATCATCTTGTACTACATTTTCTTGTATTGATTTATTCATATTCACCTCAATCACAACAAAATGTATTTTTTAGATCGTCATCTTGTACTACATTTTCTTGTATTGATTTATTCATATTCACCTCAATCACAACAAATACATCCTTAACCTCCTCTGTTTCTAGGGTCTTCCCTTCCATATTAACATGAAAAGATACCATGTTCAGCTAATCTTTTTGAAGACGTCTCTCCTCATTTTTACAAATTTATTAGCATCAAGATGTGGTCAGGTATCAGGATTAAGAGCCTTGCAAATGTTGGACATACGTTTTGTGCTATTAGTCTCTGATGGTTTCTCAAGACCCATATACAATACTTACAGAACTTCTTTATATCATCCCTTGCCAAATTAAGTGTTTTTTCTTTTGGTTTTCTGACAATAAATGGTACATCTATCCCGTTCTGCTTAGGTGCATCACGGTAACATTTCCAGATAGATTCAAAATGGGAGAGTCAGAACCAGTAGTAGTAGTAGTGACTTCAGGATGATTCAGATTCCCTGAAGGACACACTTTTTGTTCAACCACGCAACTGGCGATCTAGTGTAAGTTCTCTCAAGTATTTGTGATATTAATTAAATTTATTTGATCCTTGCTGACAGGTGGCTCAACTTCCATCCAGGCGCCAACACTTGTCATCTGTATCTCCCTTTTAATAAGCTAGAACTCTGCCTTACCACTTCTTCTTACTTATATCAACAGCGTAAGATTACGGGCTGATTCAGATCAAAGATTTACAGTCCTTATGCGTAGAAACCCCAACAAAACCATTATCTCATACGAAACGATCAAAAAAACACTAGAAACTAACGAAGTGTCTGATGTAACTGAAAAAGCAAAACATAATCGTTACGTTTTTTGCTGGAAACTGTCAACTCCCATGGATCAGCTCCTGGAAAATAAGGTAGTGATCTAATTACCAAAAAATCTGTTCTCTCTTTTAAGAAGAGCATTAATGTTATCTCTGCCCACTAATAAGAGGTTGAAGACCTGGGGACTCATTGCAAAAAACGTTGCCCTTATACCATAGTGGCACACACACATACACAAACACACACACACACACATACTCATGCACAGAAACCACAACATCCTTAGCTACTGATCGATTGCTGCCAAGCAACCAAGATGCAGATGGCAAGATAATTCGGTGCTGAAGACAATTGTTTACTATATTTCAGCAATTATCTCTCTTTTTTATTGAACTTTTGGCAGGCATCCTTGGTAAAGTAAACATTGACATGCTTTTTACATGCACACAGCAATCGGATTAAGTATTGGTGATGTCTTTAAAAACGTACGTCATTGAGCTGGCGTTGCTTTTTAGGACAAATCTCATCAAATCAAACAAGTATAAAACCACACATTACGGATATCTCAATGACCATCTCAAAGATAAGAGTAAGAATGCCTGACTCATTTTCGTTGAGCTTTCGTCTTTTGGTTTCTGTACAAAGGAAATGTCAAGAAAATCTTTGTATCTTTATGATAAAAAATTGGTTTCAAAGTTACTTTCAAAAGTATTACGTATCTAATCGTCGACTCAAGAATAGGACTTTACCGGAATTAATCCTCTTTGTGTCGGTTTTAGCTTAGCTAATTCGCCTGCCCTGTATTTAACAGAATATGGTGTGAAGTCATGGTTGAATGTTTGATATGAAATAGGTTATTGCTATTATGATTAATATCATTATTATTATTATTGTCATTATTATGATAATGAAACATTTGAATATGCCGGGATCAAGTTATGATCCTGAGGGTAAAACATGGAATGGAATGCCCTTAGTAAATATGCAGTTTCAAGAAGCACAGTTTTCTGCAGTCCTTCGATTCTAATATGCCGGGATCAAGTTATGATCCTGAGGGTAAAACATGGAATGGATTGCCCTTAGTAAATATGCAGTTTCAAGAAGCACAGTTTTCTGCAGTCCTTCGATTCTAATATCACCAGGTATTTGTTCAACATACCGATTTATTCCTTTACGAATATGACCAAGAGGTTGTATTACAACTGGAATAAAAGTCCTTTAGTGTTCCACATTGTGCAGATTTCTATTTCGAGATCTTTGTATTTTGCAATCTTCTCAATCTCCTTTGTCGCAACATTTCTTTCTGATGTTACAGCCATATCAATTAAAGTACATAAACTCTTTGATTTATCCTTGATTAAGATATCAGGACTGTTTACATTGATTTCTTTGTCTGTGTTAATAGGCATGTCCCATAATACTATAAAATCATTTCCTTCAGCAACTTTAGTTTTTGTTCACACCATTTGTTACTGAATTGAATCTGGTAGTATTTACAAATATTCCAGTGAATATACGTGGGTGCTTTATCATGTTTTCCTAATACAATTTTTTTTCTAGGACAGGCCAGCCTAATATGTGTTTCACACTTTCTCCCAATTCAAGGCATAACCTACATTTCGGGTCAGTACCATTTTAGATAATTTTGTACTGATAGTGTCGTGTTGCTTAAGTTTGATCTTGTGCAGCTATCACCATCCCTTCTGTCTCACCTTTCAATCCTGAGCTTTGCAACCATTTTTGTGTCAATTCTGTCAACATCTGCTCTGTCAATTCCCTCTGGGTACTGTCCATGTGGACGTTTCTATTTCCCTTTGAAATTTATTAGCTTCTTTTTGGATAGAACATAACTTCTTGTCGCTTTCATGCGTGTTTCCTATCTGTTTCTATCCTTTCTAGTTCGGCTTCCGTTGAGCTTTTATTTTCAAACATGCCTCCTCTTGAAATATTTGCTAGCCTTTTTACATCCATGTTAGTTCTCTTGTCAAAACTCATCCTTCTCCATTTCTGGTAGATATGGCTTGTACTATTCTCGTTAGACGGTTTCTCAAGTGACTGGATACTATTGAGTCCTCCTTCTGCTTTCATGGCTTGTTTTTATTCCTCTCGTATTCACTTCGTTCTTTCTTCTGTGTTAGTCCTCGTATCATATCACTGTAATTGCTGAGCTTCAACCTTCTTCTTCAGATCTACTTTGGTGTTGTCTTGCAAGGACATATCCGCTAGCTCTCTTCTGTCCTCAGGCCACTTTTGCTTTACACAATCTGACAGACTGGCCCCTTCCAGTCGCATACATCCTTCCATAAATATAATTCCTCTCCAGCTCTCTACCCTTGGTAGGTACAGTCTGTCAATATCCGCCCTCCGATATAGGGACCTGTTTATGGTCATGGCCTTCCTGGTTTTCCAATCCATCTCCCTCAGCTCTTCCACTGTATACTGAATGATTCCTGCGGTATACCTTATTGCCGCAACTGACAGGTGTTTAGGGCCTGAATCCAGTTTACTCCGTTCAAGCGCGATTCCATTATTTTCTTTACTCTTCGGGTATACTCTTTTTGCACTTTTTCTTTCATGTCTTTCATCTTAATCTCATCCGCTTCAGTAACTCCCAGATACTTGTACGCCATTTCTCCAAGGTCACTGATTACTTGGTTGTCAGGCATTAATCACTATTCCGTCTTCACTTTGTGCCCACTTCTGAATCTATTTCCTTGTGCAGCGTCCCTGTGGATAACTGACAGTGGTATTAATGATGTTATAAACAGCAGTGGTGACAAGAAATCTCCTTGGAAGATGCCTCTGCAAATAACAACCTCTCCAATTCTCCCCATTGTGTTCCAACACTGTTCCCCCGCATCTTCGTGATATTGCCAATCAATCTTACAACATTGCCAGCCATCCCAGTTAGATTCATTGTCTACAGTATCCGAGAATGGGGAACCAGATCTTATGCCTTTTGATAGTCTATCCAACCCATTGATAGGTTTGTCTTGCGTTTCTTGGAGTCTTTTAGCACTATCCGGTCAACCATTAGGTGGTCTTTAGTTCCTCTCTTTCCTCTTTGGCAACCCATTTGTTCATCTTCGATAAGGTCGCTCGTCTCTAGGTGTTCGCATAGTTTTTTGACCAACATCCCAGTCAGTACCTTCCACATTAGGCATGTGAGGAAGGCATTTGATTGGTCTGTAGTTGTTGAGCTGGCTACCTTTTCTAGGTTCTTTCAGGATCAGTGTCGGCCTTCCTGTTTTCATCCAATCAGATACTACTCCGCTGTCAAGGAATCTCTAGAAGCTCATACTCATCAGCTCATGAAGGGTTTTCAGAATTTTCAGGCAGAAGCTTTAAATTCCATCTGGGCCAGGGGCTTTCCAGTTCGGCATCTTAGACAGTACCCTCTGCATACCATCAGTATGTTGTTATCAGTATGTCATCTTGGGTCCACCCCAGGTTCATTCTTTCCTTTACTCTACCAATCCGATCTGCATTTGTGTTGTGTGTTGCTGCCTCGCTCCAGATGTTCGTCCAAAACCTCATGGTCTCTTCCTTGTCCAGCGCTGCCACTTCTGCTTTTGCTTCATGATGAATAACCGTTTCTGGTTATTCTCAAACAGTCTCTCAGTCTTGGAATTGCTTCACAAGTTCAGAGTATCTTTTTAACTTCTGCGCTTTTGCCTTGATATCTTGTTTCAGCTTTTCCACCACCGCATCGACGCCCTTTTTCTTTATTTCGTACTTCTTCCTGAGTCTCTTTCTGATTGGATCTTCGTAATCTTGCCACCTGCTCTCTAGTATTCTGCTTATTTCTCCTTGGATATTGGAAACTTTCTCTTGTATTCTTCTCTTCCACTCTGGATCTGATCTGCCTGTCTTAGCTTGGTTATAAGGCCTTCGAACTAGTTTACCTGTCAGAAGCCATGCGCATACCAAGATTGTGTACTTTATTTCTGTGATGCTCTGTCTTGATACACTTCAGGGTCTTATCGACTCATCTGACCTCTTGCAGGATGGCTTTCCTCTCAATGTGTCTCAGAGTCATCAGTTTCACACCAACCTCTCTTACTCTATTCCACCTGTCTAGGATTTCTTGCATCATACTCCTTTCCTCTTCTGTCTCAGGCCCTCGGGTTCCGGTGGGTATTCCCATTGTCTCTGCTTTGGATTGTTCCTCTTTCCCTGATATCTGTATCACAGACCACTCCAGCTTCACCATGCGGGAGTCTTCTGTTGGTTGTATCTGTTCTCTCTACACCGCTCACCGCAACACCGTCTTCCTCGCCGAATCTTTCCATCACGGGCATCCCTGCCTCCATCTGGCGGGTGCCTTCCGTTGGTTGTACGTCTCTCTTCATCTGTCTTAACTCTACCGCTGTAAACCAGTTCCTTGCCAAGATGTTCTTCACTTGATCTGTCATTCCCTGCTATGTCATCTCCAACTCTATACGTTCTCTCCAACCTCTATGCATTCTCTCTCTGCACCCTCTTTTGCTGGGCTCGCTGATAAAATAATACTTCATGATTTTGAAATTATCTCCTCTTGAAAATCTTCTCCGTGTGCCATTCTGACGACCCGAGCTTTCCTGGTCACCCACAAGCGTCGTGCCGGGTGAGGCCTCATTCTCGGCATGTAGAATGGTGCCATTCACGCCGTTCACTTTCTTTTTCTTGTATTCATGATGTTTTTTTTCATGACTGTGGTTTCAGTCAGGGTGAGCTCCCTTAGCCTTTAACTAAAAAGCCTGCCCACAAGGCAGTGGGGTCTACTGTATCTCTAGACGACGAGCTGATGATGATGATGATGATTAGTAGTAGTAGTAGTAGTAGTAGTAGTAGTAGTAGTATTACTGTTATTTTTTCATTATTTTTAAAATGGATATAAGTACTTCCTAAAAATATGACAAATATCGTCCTTTGCTTCATGATTTACATTCCCGCTTTTCAAAAGTTCGTAAATCTTTGCATTGGCTCTTTAGATCTATTGGGTCAATCTTGTATTGCTTTCCGTGAAATATACAATGCTTCACTTGCACTTCATACTAAATATTCTGTCGGAGAAACCAACTACTGACAAAGCCTGAACTATTATCGTTTTAACAATTTTGTTAGTAAAATATGTAGATGTTTTGAAATAGGGAAGGCAATGCAAACTACATTGATTAGTGAGGTTTGTAATTGTATGTGTTAGGATATAAAATGAAACATTTTCATTATTATTATCTGGTGGTTAGACACCATCTAGTGATGAATGTATGAAAAACCCACAATCAGCGCCCACCTACAAGCCAGGACAAGAACTACAGGGACATGTAACACACTCACAAGAGTGACGTAAAATAGATAAGGAAAATAAAATGGCAACATTAATTCAACCTTGCAAGTGGCGCCAAACAACTGATGAAGAAAGGCACATTGCTCAAGCGGTTGTTGCTATATGACAACAAATCATGACTACCGCACGCCTCACTCCTAGTCTGATAACAGACAATGCATAATTATAATAATAAATAGAAATAATTAAAAACAATTCATTACAGAGACGAGTGGCAAAGCAAATATTGGTGTTTGACTATTTTTAGCATTTGGAATCTGTCATATATCTCTCTGTTTTCATTGCTATTTCAAAATGAGTAACTCCCCTACAACTTAAAGGTCACAGACAAAACACTTTGGAACAGAATGTGATACTGCAGATTATTTGGGTTGGGGTTAACAGTGTCAGCTGGTGAAGAAAGATGAGAAACTGATTTTTCTTTGAAAAGTATAAAACCCCATAATATCAAGTTCAATTAGGAGTTCAAAAATCTCTCTTTTTTCACAAGTTGTTTATAACTTAACTAAGGTTTATATTTTCCTTCAAAGAGAACATCAAATGTTTTGTAATAAAATCGGAATCTTACAGTCTTAATCTTGCAGTCACATTAAACATTGGATAAAAAGTAATTAACAACGCAAAAAGATTATATGGGTTTAGAAAAAATACGTCATTAAAAATAATTTTAATTATTACAGACATAATTAACATAATTAATATAAGAACCAACAAAAACTGTAGAAAAGAAGCGTAATTATTACAAACAAATTAAAGCAATAACTGACATAATTAACGTACTTACAAACAAATTAAAGCAATATCTGACATAATTAACATACTTAAAAACAAATTAAAGGACCTTAGCAAAGATTCCTTATTAGAAATCGTTTTTCTCTGAGTAAACAAGTTCATCGTGCCCTCATGCTATCTATAACAGATATGCCGACGTTTTTGTTGAGACAAATACAGATAAAGAGAATTTTGCATTATAGAAAATTGAAATACGTATGTGTAGCAAAGAATATATTATATATATATATATATATTATATATTATATATTATATTATATTATATATTATATTATATTATATTATATTATATTATATTATATTATATTATATTATATTATATTATATTATATTATATTATATTATATTATATTATATTATATTATATTATATTATATTATATTATATTATATTATATTATATTATATTATATTATATTATATTATATTATATTATATTATATTATATTATATTATATTATATTATATTATATTATATTATATTATTATATTATATTATATTATATTATATTATATTATATTATATTATATTATATTATATATTATATTATATTATATTATATTATATTATATTATATTATATTATATTATATTATATTATATTATATTATATTATATTACATTATATTATATTATATTATATTATATTATATTATATTATATTATATTATATTATATTTTTTTATATTTTATTGCAAAGAATTGCAATATAATCTTTTTAAGTGAGTATCTTCGATGGCTCATGTATAAGAGGATATGGTAATGATAGGCGCACATACTTTTTTTTACTTCGGTCGATGGTTCCACTTTCATCACTTATTCTACCTCTGTTGTGGCCATCATGGTAAAAGACACTCTTCATCACAAAATGAGCAAAAATAATGCTTCGAAGTGCTGTAAATAAGCCCCAATTTGACAGGTTTTTGATTCAGAAGCAAATTCATTTTGTATTTAATGCCGTTAACTTTTACATGTCGAGGTTAAACTGAGTAAAAGCAAAAAGGGAATTATTCTTTTACAACATTATTGTTTTTGGTAAACAAGAAGCCAAGATTTTTGTAATTAGAACCATATAATAAAACATTGAGCCCTTTACCACACACATCTTTATACATACGCATTCCCAAACCTTTGGTGAATTTACTACCGAGGAAAAGTAACAGAAGACTATGAACGACCACTGCATAGATGGGAGACACCATGCAGACTGACAATGACTTTGCGAAAACTGAAAACAACATTACTATAGTTGAAACCAAAAGTTGAAAAGCACCTACGAATTGGGACAGTATACCAAGTTACGGGTCCAGGTTGTGAAGCCTGCTATGTCGGTCAAGCAAGCCAACATATCCTGACCCGCTTCAAGGAACACAGTATACCATCACAACCAGTCAGCAAGCGTTTCATACATTGCAACACAATGCTCACATTTGACCATATGGATATACTGAAATCATCAGCTCGAGGAGAACAGCATCTACTGATTCTTGAGGCTCTATTCATTGCAGAAAAGGAACCCCCCATCAACACGAAGGATGAGTATGGGAGCAGCACTCTGACGATCAGGCTGTATTGACTTTATGTTGTAGTCAGGTTACCCTGACCACAGAACAATGGAATTTGTACTTCTGGTTTGTGCCTCTGGCATGTTTATTAGATTGATACTAATATTTCTGTTTATAGTTTTGAGGTTTGAAAATGATAATGAATTATCGAAAATATTCAACAAACAAATACATAAATGAATTAACTTTAACTTTTTTTCGTATCCAAGGGCCTCAAAATTTATCGCATCAATTAATTTTTGAGAATGGTTACTTGAACCAAATTTTGTTATTTCCGATAAATTTGACAATTTTTTCAAATAAAACTAAGCAGCTCTTTTTTCATTCAAATAAATGAATTGTTTTCAAAATTTTAATTTTTTTTAAGCTTAACTATACATTTTAATGATTTTACTTTTTCTAATTTTGTATTTTAATAATTCAGGTTTTGATAACTTAAAACCTCCAGTTTTTAGAACGTAATAATTCAATGATTGAAATTGTTATAATTTTAATAACTCAATAACGTATTTTAAACTAATAATTGATTTCAATTGTTTGAAATGCATTACTAAATTTCATGAGTTTTAAAAAGATTAAAATTTCATTTTTATGTGAATTAATCTCAACACAAAATTTTTCAGACCTCGTGAAATTTGACCCTGGCAAAATTTCATCAAGTAAGGCATATTAATTTACTGTTACTCAATCAATTCGATTGTTTTTGTTACTTTTATGTATTTATTACAAACATTTTTTCTTTCAAACCCTTGTATGTGCATACGTGAAAGTACGTTGCAGACCCTGTGTGATTATGTTCTTCTTTGGGTAGAATGAACTGTAAATTGTGTACTTATAATAAAATTATTCACGCCGCAGGAGACCGTGAATATTGTTAAAATATGGTAGGCGTATCGTTCCAATTAAAGACTATCAAATGTTTTTGGTTTAACGTCATTTTCCCCCAGTAACTAGGGTTCAGACGGTGCCCTTCACAGGGACTTTGATTTGGCAGTGAGGAATTTCTTGGTCGGATGCCCTTCCTGGCGCCAACCAATGTTTTTTTCTTTTGTGAACTTCCAAAGTCGCCCCGCTCGGGAAATCGAACCCGGAATTTTTGGTTACGGTGCAGTTGCACTAACCATTAAGCCACGGCTCCTCAATTTTAGTCGTTACCTAACGGTTATTTGACTGTATGCTCTAATACTGGAGCCTTGTACTTACTATGCCAAGCAGTTTTATAGACCTCTAAAAATTGTACCAGTGATGTTGAGAAAGCATAGTATTCTTTTATTTAGTGGCTACATAGAGGCAAATGTTAAAATCTGACCAAAATAGATAAAGGGATAAGAAGCTTAATGGACCTGGCAAGATGCATATTCAAATACGCCATGTACTTCTAATGAGGTAACTTTTAATCCATTGACCAACATTACGCTTTCTCGTCGATCATTTTTTCAATTAAAACTGATGATCTGGTCTGGACCTTGAGTTCTTTGCACTCCAGATTCCATTTTGTCTGACTTTCAATATCTGTAGTACAAGCATTATCTCGCATACAAGTCAATTATCCAACTAAAAGAAAACAAAAGCGTTTGTACAATTATCAGTGCAATAGTCAATTATGCATACCACTGCCTTTACTACTCCGTGGCCGTGAAAAGAGAAAATATATGACACTGCTGTTGCTGCTGTTGATGATGATGATGATGTTGATGATGATGATGCTGACGCTGATGCTGCTGATGATGATGCTGATGATGATGCTGCTGCTGATGATGATAATGATGATAATAATCATGATGATGATGATGATAATGATGATGATGATAATGATGATGATGATGATAATGATGATGATGAAAATGATGATGTTGTTGATGATGATGATGATGATGATGATGATGATTAGGTATTCATGGCTTGGAAGGACAGCCATAATTCAGTGGGAGGCAATGTTTTCAGTGTGGAGTGGGTCAAGAAAGCAAAAGATTGGTTTACGAAAAAGTTTGTTGAATAAAGCTTTGATAACTCTTTTGGTAGAGCAGATGTTTATGAAGACCATTGTATAGCATGTTTTAATCCCCACTTGTTTCTCTTTATACTTATGGTGTTGTTTTCTTAAATAGTTAATAGCCAGGTTACTGAACACTGTAATATCTTTTATTTAAGGATCATCATTGAACATGTTCTTGGCACTGAAAGAGGTGGCGATGGATTTGATAGAGGAACAAGAAAACAGAAAGGAAGCCGTGCAATAAAAAAGTAAGGACATGACTATGTTTCTGTTAGGGATAACACAAATATTGCTTTTTAATAGTACTGAGTGGTTTGCATTGCCCCAGCCAATTGTAAGTGAATCTGAAATGACAGAAAATACTTCAAGAACTTGCTACACAATTTTCACTGATCATCTGTGTACACTAATGAGCTTTGTCCAAGGTTTATTAATGACATTGGAAATTGAATTGACTCCAGTGGAGAACGAGGCAGTGTCATGTGATACCCGGTACACCGCTTGTTGGTTTTTTTGTATTGTTTTGATGTTTTTTGGAAATTAGCACCAAAGATTCTCCTCCTCCACGTCATGGGAATCAGTGAGCGGAACAAAGGTGTTGATTTCTGTGAAAGGACTAATTTTATTACCACTGGCACTTGTTTTTCAGCCAAGGATACATACGCAAGATTTCACGGACGTCATCAGTCAAAACGTAAAAATCAGATGAACCATGTTCTCATCCGTGAACAATTTAAAAAGTATTTTTGTGACAGAGGAGCATCAGGTTAATGTTAAAGAAGAATTTCACACCATGGTCTGAAAATGAGTTCAAAAAAATTCATCACTCAGCAATCGAGAACCTCTTTGCAGAATCATTGCGTAATAGGTTTGAAGTCCTTGACGTCATTGGTGACAGACTTAAAATAAACATGAGATCAAATAACTTTAGCAAGGCACACGTTATGGTTATAAATTTCTCAGCAGGAAAGAGAGAAATAAGAAACAACAGAAGTCCTGAAAAATGATCTGGAAGAGAACACCTAAATTGTAAAGTAGACACCTAAAGTGGTAGACATCCAAACGGTGAAGTAGACACTGAAGATGCAAAGTAGCCAAAATCTGGAAGAGGTCAGATTAAATTAAAATATAAAGTAGTCACATCAAATATTAGAGCAGATAAAATGGAATGGGTGGTTGCAAAATGGGGGAGGCGGGAAAAGCAGCAGACAGCAGCTCCGGTGGTCCTTGACGACTGCAGCTGTCTATTAGAGGCTCTCCATTGGGCCATATTTTTTTTCTCAGCGTTGTCAGGTTGTAGCTGGAATGTTTTCTGGGATGGGTTAGTATTAGAGCAGGTATGTTTCACAGTCACTAGAGAATTCCCCCAGGGGAATACTGAAGAGTTATCAACGTACGAAGTCTCAACAATGGGAATTTTTCCTTGGGAGATTCCTCCGGTATTCCAAAGCAGCAATTCCAAAGGCTCTGAATTAATTTTGTCCTTCCTGTCTAAGTCAGTGGTCTTTTCATCTGTTACCCTGATCCTCTTGACCTCAAGAACATTCAGTCCCAGCAATTTTGTGTGTGTTTGTGTGTGTGTGTGTGTGTGTGTGTGTGTGAGAGAGAGAGAGAGAGAGAGAGAGAGAGAGAGAGAGAGAGAGAGAGAGAGAGAGAGAGNGTAAAATCTAAATTTATTTGGGGGAGGGAGAGAGAGAGAGAGAGAGAGAGAGAGAGAGAGAGAGAGAGAGAGTTTCACTCATCTAAATCCGCAGTGCTCATCCTGGGGATCGCACTATTCAGTTTCTAGTGCCAAATAGGAGAGGATATGAAAGTAAACAAACCGCGATTGATTCTGGGAAGTGGATTATATGCTAGTCAGGGGGGTGCATTACACTACAATAGATACCCATTTAAATTCATGATCGGACTTTGGGCCAAGGAGGTCCAACAGGGAGTATTCTATAGATAGCTCAACTGCCTGTAGATGAAACACAATTCTCCTTTCTTGGAGACCCCATGTCCATTGTAAATAGTCCCCTGCAGTACTCACAGAGAGTAGATAATAAGTTATCTATAAAAATTCTGTATGAAACCGCATAGCGAATGTGTAATGATAAAATCCACAGCATCGCAGTGAACTGAGCTAAACTTGGCAATATTATAATTGACAAATAGATGTAAAGAACACTGATGATATTCTCAAAAAGGTGTCAATATAAAACACTTGTAATTAACACTAAACGTTTACGGTGATAGTGAAATTCATTTTATTAAAAAACTGTTCTAAATTCTGCTAATGGTTCTTGTTTATTAAAACTAAAGAATAACTGTTTTGGGTTGTGACGCAGTAAATCGAAATGTTATCCGGCATGCGATTCTAAGCTATAACACTATATAATGGTACATTATATAAAAATGCGATCATTTAAAAGTGCAATATATATGTATATATATGGGTGTGTATGTTTGTGCCTATATCTACATATCTATGCGTATATATTTATGTATATATATATATGTGTGTGTGTGTGTGTGTGCCTACGATCAACAAATGAATCTGGATATTTAAAACATCACCCCCAAGACACATTTGAAAATCTTCGTCAACACTTCTGATGTCACCTCGGATACCAATCCTTTGGCAAGTCAAAACATGTTGACGAGCTTGAGTCTCCCCAAATAATCAATTCGGATTATCACTTTGACCGATACGATGCATGAAGCTGGCATAAAGACCATATGCAGAACGGATTTGGTTAAAGAGAACCCAATCCCGCCGCTTGAGATCATGATCAGTGGTTTTCGCTGAAGGTTAAGGAATTTACTGACAAAGTCGATGGTTCAAGTTCTGCAATCGGTGTCTTCAAGTTGTGTTAGCCTACGATTTAGGAGTTGTACTATCTGTGTTAGAAGCTAATGAGTACATCGATTTCGATGACGGGACTCTACTTCTCAGTTTGTTGTTTGCTGGCGGAGGTGTGATCAATTTATGGAGAATGTGACCCTCGGACCGACGGTTATGCAGATTTAAAACGTTTTAAACCCTCCTTATATCTGCAGGTTGGATTCCACAGAGAACTGGAAGAATATCTCAAGTCTCAGGGAGTCATTAAGGACTACGTAAACTTTATTGCAGTGGGGGTTTGGTTCCTAACTGGAAACAGTATTCTGCGGCAGAGAAGAACAGGGCTAATGCAGATGATCTCGGGGTAGTGAAATCTCCACCCCATCGGTTATTGGCAACTGTCTTAAGTAAACTATATCGCTTGGTTACTTTGGAGGAAACGTCTATCAGGTGTTGGTTGTATGACAAGGTGTGATCAAGGGTAACACCTAAATTCTTTGATGTGCTTTTAAAATGTAGCCTTTCACCGAAGATTTGGACGTTACGTCACTCGGAACAGTTTTTGTCGTGTTAAGCTTGACCCTCCAGTAAAATAAGTCCTGAGAATGTCAAGGTCTTTGGAAAACACTCTTTCAATTTCAACAAAGTCCTTATGACAGGTTGTATGGGCTATATTGTCAGCATAGATGTATTTATTACTGGTAGTAGGCGAGATGTCATGTGTGCACATGTTGAAAAGAAGAGGTCCAATGACGGAACCGTGTGGTACACCGTTAAGCAGGGTTCTACAACGTGACTTCCTTCTCCCGATGTGTACATGAAAACGTCGTTGCGATATCATTGACAAAATAATGCGAACCATTTTCTTGCTTTTCAAAGCTTTTACCTGCTTGAATGTAAGCCCTCAGTGACATACAGTGTCGTATGCAGCATAAAGGTCGACAAGCATGACGCCTTCAGCTTCTTGCGAAACAACCATGCGATATCCTCTGGCACCAGGACTTATGTGGTTTGATTGCAACCATTACTTCATCCTCATCAAAGTCGTCACATATGTTTTGATCAGCGGATGTTGCATTTCATACTTCTTTCAGTTGTCGATTGAACTTTCTCGTAAATTGACGATTCGTTTTCAGGTTCTTCCGAGTTGTCCAGCAGACACGGTGCGACTGCGTTGGGGCTCATTGAATGTGGATTAGGGGAGACATTCTTGCAACCAATAAGTCTGTTGATTGGTGACCATGCTCTCCTACCAAACCGTTTCATATCGATACTTTCAATAGTGGAAATCCGTTGTTTTTTCATTTAACATTTAAATTGTCAATACGACGATTTGATAATAACCACTCTTCCGCCGCAGACTGATTTTTCGAGCTGGGAAGCAAGTTCATCGCATCTGATATCCAACTTTAGGAATGTAGCTTTTCTGATAATCTTGTATTGTATCTTTTGCAACTTTCAAGAGTTTCTTTTGAAAAGCAACAAAGAACAAGTTAATGTTACACTCCAGAGATGAAAGATGTTTCTAGTTGCAGCTCGACAGCCCTTCCATTCAGATTTGCTGAAGCTCCATCTAGGTAGATGTGATGTTGGGGTATACTCTATCAAAGTAGGGCAATAGATTATTTTGGGTCGGCGCTGAGACTTTAAAAAAAACCCCAAGATGCGGTGTACAAGATAAGGCAAGGAGCTGTTGATGTCAAGCGTGAAGAAAGTTTAATCTGGGTTCGTGTGACTGTTCCATGCAGCAGAAAGAAACGTTTTTGGTTCATTATTTCTCTCCCAATATATGTTTTTGTTTTAGAGTCATAAACTACAAATTATTGGCTCTATCGTTAGACGACATTGCCTTGCCAAATAAAATTTAGCATTTTAGTAATTTAGTTTATACGTCCTGCTTTTCTCTCCCTATAAACATTTTTGTTTTAGAGGTTAGCTACAATCACTGGCTCTATCATTAGATAACTCTGCCTTGCCATTACTAGTGACCCAGATTTGTATAGATCCTTGATAGACTGATACATTATGTTGCATCCCTAACTAAATAAATATTCCTAATAAAACGTTTGAGTTTTATAAACGCTGCAGGAAATTTTAACCCCCGGAAGTAAACCCGTTGAATTTTTTTTGACGGAGTGATCATGTCAGACGTATATCTAATACCCCAAATATGTAGATGGTACCCCCTGTCATGAAATTCAACAAGTCCCCTCCCTCCTTGGTGTTGCAAAGTGAAATATATTTCCGAACTGGCGGATACAACCAAAATTTTTTTGTGGGTCTGCCGATTTATTATTTTCATTCAAAAGATTCAAACTATTACATAATATATCTAAACTCTTATCACTGCCTAGACTTACTGACACAAATTTGTTTGAATTAAGTCAACTATACCAAAATACGTTTTGTAGGTACAAGCTTTATCTTCAGTAGGGACGAATTCAAAATATTGTAAACGTTTATTGGAATGATAAAAAATCAGAACTGATATTTGGAGCTGATATTTTAGATTTGTATATGGGCGTATGGAAGAGATGCAGGTAGAAACTAGTTTATTCTATGGGAATATTTTTGTACGATATCTGATGGAAACTGAGCAATCAACGAAATAATTAAAAATCCAAACCTGGACACTAAGCGAGATGATGAGGCAGTGATTTGAGGAAATAATCCCACTGTTTCTCAAGCCTGGAAAGCCCTGAATGGAGAAAGGTATGGAACTTCAGTATGAATCTTTTTTTCTTACAACGTGCTGTGTCAGGAGACTTTGACGATAATTCTGCATTACAAGATTTTGTCATTTGTCATCCCTCATTTCCGTACATCAAAGCACGTTAAATGTAGCAATTCATAACACACAGCCTAGTTTTCACGCTGAACTTGCAGTTTCTCAGGATTTAATCGAGATTTCCAAAGACAGACTTTGGAAGAGTGATTCTTCTCTTATTTTTCTCAACAGATTTGGCATCATCCGTCAACGTGCTTCCAAGATAATTAAAAGAAGAGACATGTTTTATCAACTACTCTTTTGCTTGAAGAAAGTATCCTTGATTTTACGTCTTTTTTGAAACGAATAACCATTCTGTGTTTTTGTAATTTATCGAAATGATCCCACACAACAATATCAAATTGTTTCTTAAGATCTTCCGCTGATTCAGCCAGTAGAACGGTATCATGTAGATATCTTAGGTTAGTAAATTTGTACCCTTAATCCATTTCCTTTGTTCAACTCTCTTAAGAGGTATTCACTATAATAGGTGAACAGGTCTAGCGGCACCACACATCCCTGTCTAACTCCTGCTTCAATTTTCGTGTAGTTACTGTTTATCTATATTCACCGTCTACTTTGATACATAATGTTTGATTTCACTAGATTTCCTGCAGCAATCAAGGATCCTTTCCATACAGGCTCAGCTTGTCTATTTATTTGAAGAACTCATTATGCTTGACGTTCTGTAATATTTCGGTTTAATCAATATAACAGATATAATTGCATCCTTTTACGTCTTTATTGTTCTTTCACTTAACATACGTAAGATAAAATGATATTACTGGTCCCAGAATACTCCGCAATACCAAACTGCTCTCTTTCGACCTCTAGTTTTATTCTGCTCTCTGTTCTCATAAGTGAAATTCTGAGGATAACATTAGTAAGGCGGCTCAAAAGGCTACTTGTTCTATGTTTTTCACACTTTACAGTACCAGGTTTTTATAGTACAGCAATAAAGGTTAATTTGATTAAGTCTTCATGAAATTTACATTCTTCTTGTATCTTATTTTTAACCACTCCTAGCTTTTCAAGACCATATTCCTCCAATGCCCTCATCATCTCAAAGATCACACCATCTGTTCCAGCTGTCTTATTCCTATGCATCATCTTTATAGCTGAACGTACCTCCGTTTTTAAGATCTTAGTTCCCTCAACTGATTCTTGAAAACTTGGTATTGCTCCCTTACATCGTAAAAAGGATCGCTTACCTAGTCTGTCTACCTATTCAAAATATCAGTCTCCTTAACAAGCACCATTCCATCTTTTTCCTTAATGCATCCAGATTTTCTGCATACGATTTTCTGCCTAAGATTTTGTTTTTGTTTTCCTGCAGACTGCATGGTTTTATTCATTTGTTTTTTCTTATCCTTGCACTGGTAGTTCAACCACTTTTTTATTTTCTGCATTCCTGCTTAATTTTCCTATTCAAGCCTGTGTATTTCTTACTCCCTCTGTTGCTGATCTTTTGTCCTTCTCTCATTTTTGAGAAGATCTCACTTGTTGTCTACTTTTGTTTCTTACTTTACTTGCACTTCGACACAGTGACTTCAGCTGTTTCGACAAGGATATTTCTAATTGCCTCCCATGTAGGTTTTTTTTTGCTTTCATCAATAAGAACTTTAAACTTGTTCTGCACTTTGATGGAATACTCGTAACGTATCTCTAACTTGTCAAACTGCTTAAAGTCAAATTTCTGCACAGTTTGAACTTTGTTCACCTTCTTTGATTTAGACTAAAGTGTACCAACCACAGGGATGTGATAGCTGCCACAATCTGCTCCTGGATATCCTTTGTCTTGATTTACTGTTCTCTTGAAACTTCTTTAAAGTAGCAATTTAATCTATTTGGTTTCTAATGGTGTCACCAGGTCTTCCAAGTGCTTTATCTTTTTAAATCTTCTTTGAACCATTTGTTCATTATGAACATATCATTACCTTTACACCAATGCACCCATAAGTCTCGACGCTAATTCCTTTGGTTAATCCATGTTGTCCTATCATCTTGCCTAACTGTTCTTCTCTCACCTTTGCATTTAGATCTTCTATCACGTCGTTGATTTTGTCTTTCTTGCGCTATGCTTTTACTTCCTTTATGGTGAAACACCCAGAAAAAAATTGCTTTTAAAAATTCCCTCTTCCCTCGGCCACTGATTTGAACTCATTTGATAGACCACTTTTAGGGTGACGAAAATTTTTCATTTTAAGAAAATTTTACGATTGGAGGCCTGCTTTGGAAATAATAGAAGTTTCCCAAGGGGTTAGTGCCCCAAACTCTAAATTTGACCTTCTCCCAGCTTTCCCAGGTTACCAGACAAATTTATGGCAAATTTGAGCCCCATTGGACCAGCAGTTCTGCCGCGCATAGCGCGCCCGCACACACACACAAACGCACGCACACACACGCACACACACTCACACATAAATATATATATATACATGCGTACATACATACATACATACATACATACATACATAATGATTGTTCCTTCTTGACAGAAGTTTGCCATCTCTTCAATTTGTGTGTCCGTGCGCACGCAGGTGACTAGAGTGGCTACAGAGTGACCTACATACAAGACACAACACATACACACACATACATACATACATTCGTATATACAAACGTACATACATACACACATACATACAGCATACATACATACAACCATACATACATACATTCATAGATACATACGTATATACAAACATATATACACGGTTTGCTTTATACATGCAGATGCCAACATGGGGAAAAAGTATTCAACAAAAATAATTAAATCTGACAAAAAATATATGACAAAATATGATAAGATATGTTATTATTACATCACAAAGGACGTCTATTTGGCTTCACACCCATGCTGGCTTTACTTAACATTGCGGAGGTTTTCGTTTGGTTTGTGTCTTGTGTTATCAGTTGTTTATTTGTGGGAAATCATCTGCACCCTTATTATCTGTCAGGGACAGGTGGTGCTTCTCTAATTTCGCTTCTGTGCTTTGTCTTTTGCATCAGATTATGAAATGGCTTTATTTTCTGCTGTGGTCAACGGTTTTGATATCAAACTGTACAAAGGCTCTTGTTTCTTCTTTGTGTAATACTGATTTAAAAGTAGGTGTGTTGACTGAAGGTTTCAATACTGAAAGACGTTCCCTCTAGTTTACGTCAGCTTTCATTTGTTGACTTCAAATAACCTTTGATTTTACCCACATATATTCCTGTGACACAGTGGTGAGGATTAACAACAGAGAGAAACGTACAGCTAATATCCGTCACTGATAGGTCTTCAACATAAAATGCAACTTAAGCAAATCACAAAACGTTGTGAGGTCATAACAGAAGACAGAATTGATCAAAGACTATCCTGATCTGAATATACTTTTGAAGTGGGATAGAAAAGCAAAAGAATAGATCAAATGAATCATACACTGTATTTTGATCCTGTTGACCTTTATTAAGGTATATTCTGAGCTTTTCTTCTGACTCACAGACCTGGTCAGTTAGCATCAACAACAGTTATTGTTGACGCTCTTGTTCATATTGTATTGTAATTCTCGTTGGTCAAGCAAAAGTAAAAGGAAGTTTTAGTTAGAATTATTTTGTATATTTTACCTACATGATCTTCGAAAAAATAAATGATGACATTGTTTTTGTGTGCTTTCTTGCCTATTGATCATACTCATCAGGCTATCAGTCATTCATTCAACTCCAAAATGCCTCTCGTTTACCTCCTCATTCTTCTTATTCTGATGGTATTCTTGATATTTTGTCAAATAAAGCAGTTACACCAACTAATACCTCTAAATACCCCCCAAAAATATCAATTCAATTTGGTGTTCCTTAACGAGATCAAAATTAATTTACTACACATAGATTTTTAGATCCCAGCATTTCAGAAAAATAAACTTGCTCAAAAACAGATTAATGCTTAAAGGTTTATGTTAACAGCACCCTCGTCTTTTACTCTGAATGCCAATTTCGAAATACTGATACCTCTTGAGGTTTCCTGAATTTGAAAACCGCAGGAAACATTATCGTAGAAACAAAAGGTACTCATCGTAGCTTGTCCTCAAGATTAAAATAACATTTTTTTTAAATAATTAAATCTGTGTATATTTGCTGAATTTTTTTGGTGAATAATCGCCAGTTCCTTTTTGTGTTGACATCAGTTGGGAGGTTTGACCCATCAATAAAATTTCAATTATTGCAAATGAAATAATAGTTTGCCAAAGAGGGAGAGGCTTTTTCATGTAACTAAATGAAAAAGTGGAAATTTCTATCCTTGAGAAAATCCATATTAAAGAAAACGTCGATAATACAGTTTAGGGGGGGGTGGCTAAAATGGTGTAAAGTGTCAATTAAGTAATAATAAGACAATTCCTCTCGCTATCTTCTTGCCTTTCAGATATTTCAGTTGATGTACCTAATTTTTTTAAAATTAAAGGTGGGCTGAAATTCAAATTGAAAATCAGATGTTGTTAATTACTCAAGACCATTATGAATGAAAAATTAATCAAAATGGAATAGATCCTTAGAAAATTCCTCTTTTTCGTGCTGTGTTTTGTTCTGATTTTGAGAAACCATTCTCTACTTCCGTTGTAAATTCATAACAAGAGAATCCCGAGGTTCTGTTATCATCACTATTGTTCTTGGCATTCGCAGAAAAGCTACAGAAAAGAGTCCGTATGGTCTTGACCAATTTGGTGTGAAACAGAGCATAGGTCAAAGAGTAGGTCAAAGTAACACACAAGAAGCCTGGGCGATTGTTTACCTGTGTTTATCTGAGTTGACTTGCATTTACTGAAGAAAACAAGAGCAGCACAGACACTGCAAATTCTAGTTTCAGATACAGGAGAAAGAGTTTCGAGGCAGAACTTAAGGGACCATCCTAACAACATTTAAAAAGATTAGAGCAAGATCAGTGAAAAGAGACATTCCAATATTAACTATAAAGAAAAAAGACTTAGAATTTGTATATATGTATATATAATGAGAGAGAGAGAGAGAGAGAGAGAGAGAGAGAGAGAGAGAGAGAGAGAGAGGGAGGGTGGGGGAGGGAGAGAGGGGGAGGGGAAAGACAGAAAGAGATAGACAGACACACACAGAGAGAGGAGCGATATATATATATATATATATATATCCATATATATATATATATATATCCATATATATATATATATATATATATATATATATATATATATTTNTATATGACACAGGAAACGACTAAAGAAAGAAGTCCAACATTTACTTGAGTAAATCAAATATTTATTTATTATTTAAATAATAAATAAATATTTGATTTACTCAAGTAAATGTTGGCATACTTTCTTTAGTCATTTCCTGTGTCAAATATTATTGTTATTAGCTGAAGGAGTTTGTCAGTGTTGGTTTGGCATATTTCCTGTGTCGAATATATATATATATATATATATATATATACATATATATATATATAATATGTATATATAAGGGGAACTAAGACTCCGCTACCCACCAACCCAGTTTTGGACAAAGGACAGAAGATTCCAACAGAAAACGGCTTTCTTGTGTTTTCTTATTTTCACAAATACACTCCACATGAGTATGCTAAGGAAACAATACACACACGAGGTAGCCGGAAGGGAAAGGTCAACGTTGCAAAGGTATTGTGAGAATTATTGCATTCCACTCAATAATCATTGGGTAATTGCTAAAACTGTTTTTTCCGATGGAGTCAATGGACCAAGGTTTGAATTCACGTACAAAATGAGTTGCAATCAACCAAAAACGAAAAACAAAGTAAAAATTATCAGAGGTTAACGTTAACTACTAAATTCTATTACTGTACCTGATTTTAACATTGCTCAGACATAATTTTTGTCTATTTTCACGCCTACGGCAAAGTGCTATACATGTCATGATGTTAAGATTATGCAAAGAGGTGATTTCCTCATTACGTGCAAACTCTGGTTGTGAACAAAAATACAATAAATAAACAATTGATACCTCTGTACTTTTCGTTATTATCCAGGGCAATGTTATATTTCTGCACGTGAATAAGGTCATAATTGCCAGTTCATGAACGGTAGCAGGGTTGGGAGGTGATTGGTAGAGTGAAGAATTGTTTTCTGGGGCGGCACATTAATAGAGACTTTGTTTTAATCTGTACATACTTTCTATCTCAATAACCAATTTTTACCAGCCTGGCGATGGGAGAAGTATCTCTCGAAACGTAGCTCAGAAAAAGCTTACCACTCAAGACATGATGAATCTCTAACGTTTGTGGTTTCCTCTGAGTCCATAAAGTTCAAAATTTTCAAGATTTTTACTTGTTTCTTTTTGTGAGTCTTTGCATTTCCAAATAAGACCCTTGTTCTCAGTCACCCACGTAGGCACAAAATACACAACTTGATATTGAGGTGTGGTAGCTTTAAAGTTTCCGATACTGAGAGCTTTACCTTTCAACAAATGTAATCAATTACCAAAAAATTTATCATTCCTTCATACGTTGGTTACACAAATGTAAAAATATATTTATTTCCAGAGAAAATAACTTATTGTTGATTATTTAATTTTACCTCCATCTTTGATAAATCCTGACAACCCTTTTTTGTGTTATGATCTTAATCTTTAAGGGAAAAATTTCTAAACTGAACAGAGACAATAAAATCATTAAATATATCGTACATCTTGATCTTAAAAAATATTTAGTAATATTAATTATTTGGGTTCTGGTCTCAATGCCCCCAAGTGTTTTATTTTGTTTTCTCTCCCTTGAAGTGTTAATTTTCTCAATAATTAAAATTCTAAAAATTTCTTAGTCTTGTAGTTAGTATTGGTCTGTTGTCTGAAAACTGAAATAATCATTTTGAATTTGAATTTATTTTAATTATTTGGTTGTTATTCTATCCTCTTTTTAAAACAACATGGTCTGTTCTCCCATTTTCTCCAAACGCTAAGAACACCACTAGAAATATACCTTATAGTATACCAATAAAAGTATACCTCAGAACATTCCACTAGCCGTATACCTTATATTATACCACTTGAAGTATTCCACTACAAATATACCGTATATTGTACCACTGGAAGTACTAGATGTTCTGGTATACCACCAGAAGTATACCTTATAGTATACCAATAAAAGTATACCTTATACTATACCCCTAAAAGTATACCTTCTAACATTCCACTAGACGTATGCCTTATATTATACCACTTGAAGTATGCTTTATATTATACCACTATGAGTATACCTTATAGTATACGGCTCAAAGTATACCTTATAGTATACCAATACAAGTTTACCTAATAACATCCCACTGGAAATATACATTATCGTATACCAACAGAAGTATACCTTATAGTATACCAATAAAAGTATACCTTATAACATTCCACTAGACGTATACCTTATATTATACCACCTGTACATTGTAGCATACCACTAGAAGTATACCTAAAAGTATACCACTAAACGTATACCTTATATTATATTACTAGAAGTACACCTTATGGTATACCAACAGAAGTATACCTTATAGTATGCCGCTCTCATCAGTTTAAAGTCGTCCCATGTTTTCCCACTCACCCAACCAGTATTGTACAAAGGACAGAAAATTCCAACAGAAAACGGCATTCTTGTGTTTTCTATTTTTCACAAATACCTTCCACATGAGTATGCAAAGGAAACAATAAACACTGGGGGTGGCCGGAAGGGAAACATCAACGTTGTAAAGGCAATGTAAGAATCTATGCATTCCACTCGCTATAACCATGCCAGCTTTAAACTTTTCGACATTAAATCTGGATTTCCACTTTGATTGATCGGAGTTGATCAGAGTGGACCGGAGCTGATTGGATTGCCACGCATGTATATTTTGAAATCTCAATCGGTCCAAATCGAAACAAAACGGATCAGAAAGAAGATGCAAACATTTTAACGTTTTCTGAATTGATCTGGATTGGCTGTGAAGCTGTTTACGTATTTGATCATGTGACTCTCAATTCGTTTAATTTTTGTTCAAAAGGGAAGCCAGTACATTTACATAAGTTCGGGTGTTGTTGGGAGATAGTTCTCCTACGTCAAACCTTTAGTGTTAAAGACGTTTCCGGAAATTACACTTTATGATTTATTTGCTGGAATTCCTTGTGTTTTGCAGCATGTTGTGTGAATGTTTTGGCCATACGTTAAGACATGGGACAACTTTCAACGTGTAAAAGTGGTGTGCTGTATGTTACGGACATCATTCGAAACATGGGACGATTTCGAATTTTTAAGAGCGGTGTGCTGCATGTTTTGGACATTAGTTAAAATTTAGGACGATTTTAAACTTGAACCAGCGGCATACAATCAGGTATACTTTTAGCGGTAAACAATAAGAGACCATTGAGACCAGTACCAAAATAATTACTATAACTTAATATTTCTAAAGATCAAGATGTGCCCCATATCTAATTATTTTATTGTTTCTTGTTCAGGTTACAAGTTTTTTCCCTAAAGAATTCGATGATAACACAAAAAAGAGCTGTCTGGATTAATCAATGATAATAATAGTAATAGTAATAGTAATAGTAATAGTAATAGTAATAGTAATAGTAATAGTAATAGTAATAGTAATAGTAATAGTAATAGTAATAGTAATAGTAATAGTAATAGTAATAGTAATAGTAATAGTAATAGTAATAGTAATAGTAATAGTAATAGTAATAGTAATAGTAATAGTAATAGTAATAGTAATAGTAATAGTAATAGTAATAGTAATAGTAATAGTAATAGTAATAGTAATAGTAATAGTAATAGTAATAGTAATAGTAATAGTAATAGTAATAGTAATAGTAATAGTAATAGTAATAGTAATAGTAATAGTAATAGTAATAGTAATAGTAATAGTAATAGTAATAGTAGTAGTAATAGTAATAGTAGTAATAGTAGTAGAAGTAGTAATAGTAGTAGAAGTAGTAATAGTAGTAGAAGTAATAGTAATAGTAATAGTAGTACTAGTAGTAGGAATAGTAATAGTAGTAGTAATAGTAATAGTAGTACTAGTAGTAGTAATAGTAGTAATAGTAATGATAATAGTAATAGTAGTAATAGTATTAATAGTAGTAATAGTAGTAATAGTAGTAATAGTAGTAATAGTAGTAGCAGTAATAGTAGTAATAGTAGTAGAAGTAGTAATAATAGTAGAAGTAGTAATAGTAATAGTAATAGTAGTACTAGTAGCAGTAATAGTAATAGTAGTAGTAATAGTAATAGTAGTACTAGTAGTAGTAATAGTAGTAATAGTAGTAATAGTAGTAATAGTAGTATTAGTAGTCATACTATCATACTAGCAGTAGTAGAAGTAGAAGCGGTAGTAGCAAAAGAAGCAACCATAGAAGTAGAAGTAGTAATAACAGGGCAGTTTGAGATGTATGGAGCCTTTTCCCAAGTAATATTGTATATATCTCCTTTCTTTATTTTCTGTATTGATGAAACGTACTCGACTTATATTTCCTTAGTTTGGTTGTTTGGTCTAGTGGAGTACCAGCGAAAAGCTTCGACGAAAGGTAAAGTGATTTTAATTGTAATAATCAAGATGTATATCACAAATAGTTGATTTGAAAATGAGACTAGCTTTTTTCTTTTGTGGAAATTCTCACAGCTCTAAATTTCCCCTTTATCTAACTTCTTATTTTAGATCTTTTGAAATTAAGAGCAGTTCTCAAGTAATGGTTCATACTGTGTTCTTTCACTTTTTTCTATCTTAGAACTTTGGAAATGTAAAAAATAAGAGTAGTTTCTTTCTCCTAATGGTTATTCTCACAGATGAAATATCCTTTTATCCATCTTCTTGGTTTGTAAATTGAAAAATAACTAGGTTTTTTGCATAGGTGATTTCATAGTTCATTTTATTCTGTATCGATAGTAATTTTGTGAAAGTTAAAAAACAAGAGCATATTCTTTCTCTAGCTGTGATTTCTACATATATGTTTCCTTAGATTTACCTTGTAGTTATGTAGATTTGAAAAATAAGAGCAGTATCCTTTCCCCATTGATGGTCCCTACAGTTGAAAGTCTCTGCATCCATCTTTTAATTTTTTTGAAAGCTGGAAAATTACAATAGCTTTTCGATTTAATTGTGATTTCTACCGACGTATTTTCGTTTTGTACGTGTTGTGGTTTCCCAGATTTCGAAAATGAGCGTAGCTTATTTTTCTGTGGGATTTATCCAGATGGGTTTCCTTTTCATTTATCTTGCGATTTTGTAGATTTGAAAAATGAAGTAGCTATTTTTTTTGAATTAGTTATTTCCAAGTTGATTCCCTTCTTATCGATCATGTTACATTTGAAATTTGAAAAATAATATTCTTTTTTGGAGTTGTAATTCTCCCAATTTAAGTTCCTTTATTTCGTCCTGTAAATTTGGAGATTTCAAAAATAGAAATAGTTTCATTTCTGAAGGTCTTATTTCCACTATTAAACTTTTATTTTATCGCTCTGGTATTATTCGAGGATTGGAAAATGAGCCGAGTTACTTTTTTGTAGGGGTGATATCTGTTGTTAATGCAAGGATACAAAACACCGTAGGATTTGATTGGATAGCAAACTTTATTTACAAATTATAATTCACAACAAAGACAGTGACACACCAGCTACATCAATTCATACCCACCCCAATGTCAAAGCCTCAAGATCATATCCTCAAAAGAAAAAACTGGGTCCAATTCAATTGCCTCCGCACGGGCTTGGGTCGTTATGCCTTCTTTATGCATACGTTCGGTCTTAGCAATGACCTATCCTGTGTTCGTAGGGATGTACAAACTCCTCGAGACTTCCTTGGATGCCCTGTGATAGGGATCACAGGAGACATTACAAGAGTCAATGAAGAATTTCGCAGAACAAGACTGAAAAACCTTCAGTCTATAAGCGTGAGTCTAGTATTTTATTTATTTATTTTTATTTGATTTTAATACTGAGTAAAGAAGCATCTATAAAAAAACCTCTGAACTTCACTTAATACATGGATGGGTGTCCATCAGATATACATTTAACTCAG
>RDPX01000462.1:296408-307722 GCA_003991215.1 Morbakka virulenta | reverse complement strand
TAAGTAATGGGTATTAACATGGTACTCACAGGGTGGACCACTTAAAGGTTGCCAACTTAACAGAGATGAAAATGCTAAGGTGGATATGTAGTATATCACTTCTGGAACACCAGGCCAACGAAGACATTCGAAGGTTTGTCGGTGTGCCAAACATATCGAGCAAGGCCAGAGAAGCAAGATTAAAGTGGTATGGGCATGTAATGAGGAGGAACCAGGAGAACCCGATAAAAAAGGCGTGGCAGGCGACAGTTCTGGGGAAAAGGAGCAGAGGCAGCAGAAGCTGAGGTGGAGAGATGTTGTAAGGGAGGACATGAGGCAAGTTGGTGCAGATCCGGAGGACTACAAGGGGCGCCGAAAGTGGCGCAGATTGTGTCGAGCGACCGACCCGTCCTAGCGATGGAAGAAGACTGCAAGAAGAAGAAGAACTTGCACCCCCAAATTTGGCTGATCCTGGTTCTCAGAGCAAGTGCTTCATTATTGGCATTAGTTTCCCGGTACAGGACCTATAAGGTAAGAGTATTTTAGTACTGTCACAGTTATCCTGTATAAATATTTACAAAAAAAAAATAAAAAAAATAATAATAATGATAATAATAATAATGATAATAATAACGATGATAATAATAATAATAATAATAATGATAATAATAATAAGTAATGGGTATTAACATGGTACTCACAGGGTGGACCACATGAAGGTTGCCAACTTACACACCTGAATTTGACTGATCCTGGTTCTTAGAGGAAGTGCTCCGGTATTGGCATTAGTTTCCCGTATGATAAGAGTATTTTAGTACTGGCATAGTTACCCTATATAAATACTTAAATTACTACTACTACTACTACTACTACTAATAATAATAATAATAAGTAATGGGTATTAACATGGTACTTACAGGGTAGACTACTTGTTTGCCCACCTGCACCCCTGAATTTGGTTGATCCTGGTTCTCAGAGCAAGTGGGTCCCAGACTCCTTTAAGTTCTTGCCCATAAGAATTTTGTCGAAGCCTGTTGCCGTGCTTGAAATTGCAAGGATTTTGGCCGACGAGAAGGAAAGGGCTTTAGTGACCATCATCAGAGTGTATGACCCTCACTCTTAAGAACGGAGGGAAAAAATCAGGAAAAGAAGGATCACAGAAGGAAATTCACTAGGTCAGGTCACACTTCAACAACGGAGAAGGTTGTTTTCGGGGACATTTTGAAGTCGATGTTGATTGTATTTACGATTTTTTTATTTACTAAGGCAGCTGACAAGGTCAGGTCGTGGAAGGAGTAATAGAAAAATCTGGTTGAAATTCTAAAAAATTCATATTATCTTGGAAATATTATAGGATCGTTTCGACCTGAGTAGGGTATAGTGCAGGAATCTTTCAACGTTGTTTTGTGCTGTTCCTGTGGATTTGATAGCGATTTTTGTGGTGTGTTTGTGTGTGTGTGTGTGCTTCATGAAGCTGTGTTTAAGCTCGTGATTTGATGGTTGTTCTCATCACAAGTTCATCTGTTGTGCAGAATATGAGTTTTTTATCGCAACACAATGTTCGTTTGCTGAATGCAATGGAGTAAAGAGAAAGAGAAAAGCTCTGGCTCTTGCCTTCGTAACATGGCTGCAACATGTGCAGCTGATGTTGCTTTTAAGCCAGTAATTAAAGACTATGTGGGGCACAAGTTAAGAAGTAAAGGTCTTCATGTGGCAGGTTATGATGAAGAAACGACTGTTTTGCGAGACGCTGCCTTAACTTTAAGGAGGGTGGGGGGTGAATTAGAAGCGTCAAGTCCTGAACTTTTTTTAGGAATGTGTGAACAACTTCAGATTAATAGTTCCAGTGCCGAAGTTACTTTTCAAGGAATAGCAGATGAGATATTCAGTACTGGTAAAAATTGGGGTCGAATTGTTGCATTTATAGTGTTTGGATCGACACTTGCTGTTCATAGTGCTTGTAGTGAAGATATGGGAGAAAGTTATGTTGATACGATTGTGAACTGGATTGCTATTTACATGCATCAACATCTTGGTGATTGGATGAGAGCTCATGGATTTTGGGTAAGTGATTCACAGAAAACCATCTTTGTATTTACTGTTTCTAAATCTTTAAACAACCAAGATCGTGCGATGCTTATAAACTTTGGATGATTCGGTTTCTCTTGCTTTATTAATAAGTATCAGTGACAAAATCTGATTTTGAGATAATAAAGAACGAATGGGAAGGCACGTTACACACAGCTGATTCTGTATCTCGACTTACCACTCCTGGATGATACATTGAGAATTTGTTGACTTGGAAAGCCACATTATTAACATGGCTACTAAAGCTTCGAAAAAATATAAATAGTTATTCTTCAATTCTAGAATTGACTATACTTTCCTTCAAATATTTTTTTTGCACCACCCTTTTGTCAAATACCACATCCCATTTTGGTGATTTTAGATACCACCACGATATGACGGCCCTATTCTGGTATCGCACCACCGCCCCCTCAGAAAATGTCGGTAATTCTCTCAGAATAGTGAAAAATCACGTACCTTTAAGATCTTTCATTAATGAACTTTCGTCTAAGGATGAAAGGTCGTCTATTGATAAAGAATTCTGTAGGTAATCACGTAGAATATCGAACAATCACGTACCTTTAGAAGTTTCCAATACTTTCATCTGCCGTACATTTCGTTGCTGCAAGACAACCGTACGATTAACAGGAAACTGTTGATATTTGAACGATACGTACATTTTAACGATTTACTCTTAATCGTACGGTTGTCTTACACCAACAGGAGATACGGCAGATGATAGTACTTGGGGCTTCTAAAGTACGTGATTTTTTTGCTATTCTGCGAGGTTGGCTACTGTGTCTGAAGGTAAAGGGGGCGCGATATCCGAACAGGGCCATTGTGCCTTCTTTATCAAGGAAGTTTTTAAATCAGTGGGAAAATAACATGAAAATATGGAGAGTGCAGGATATAAAAGAAAAGCACGATGGATGATCACGATCATATTTGGTTTTTTATTTGATTATATCTCAGTGTCAGTTGAAAAGACGTAACCATAGGTCATCGGGTATATTTCTGAAAGAAATAACCAGCCATCGTGACACCTACTCAATTTTTTTTTTATTTCACCAAACCGCAAAATTTTTGCTTGATTATACCACTATTTCTTTGGCAATCCAGCCAAGTGTTTTTGATCGATTTTTGGGCCAAAGCTTTCTCAACAACGGGTGTTGTAGCTTTCAGAAGAAAAGAAGGAAATATTAGTAATTATCTCTTTTTTAACAGGATTGCCTCTTTTGGGTGTAGGGATATGATCTGTGTTGAATTTTATGAATAAAAATACATTTTTTTTTGTGGCGATCGGTTGGATATTTGTTTGCGATTTCAGAAATTGTACATTCAATCCATTGTTGCCGGGCAATAGCTAGCATTTGCGTCGTTAGTAACCATATTCAAGCAGGGGGAAAAAGTGGAATTTGGTTGATCTGGCGCTGTATTTATTGATTGCTTTGAATAAAACAGATAATTGACCCCTCATACTTACACACACATGTACACACATACACATACGTGTATATGCAAATAGATAGATAGATATGTATGTATATATACTGTCGTTTAACTAGGGTTGATTTGCGGGGTATTATCCACTATTCAATGTCATTCTGTGTGTAAATCCAGTTTTAAGTCATAATTGATCACATCTCAAAACCAAATTTCACTGTTGTCGACCTTTCGAGAGATCCCTGACTCATCAGACGTGATGATGAGAAAAGAATTGCTCGAAACGTAGTTTTTTTAAAAGGCCTGATGCCTCTTTGAGAGCAATATTCACACGGTTGTACGTTTACATCTTTTCCCGTCTTCACAACAATTTATTGAATACAGAAAGCAGCATTGTTTTTCCTTGAAAGGCATTTTAATAAAACCAATTGGAATCAGCTGTTGGAATGCGAGCTTTGGCGCAAGACGTTCTTCTCAAAAAGTTAATCCATTCATCAAGAGACAAAAGCAGATATTTTATGAAAGAACTGTGTCGTACGCAGCTTTTATTCATTCCTATTCATTTACAGCAGAATATTCTTGTTGGGTAGTGGAAAAATTCCGGAATATGAGGTCAGAATTTCAATTGTACTCAAGGTGAAGCCCTTGTTTGCTTGTACCATTCACTATTAATGCCATTGTGCATTTATTAAAAGAAAATACGTATTTTTTCCCCTCATTTGGTGAAAGGTACAATTCAGGAGGGTTAATACCATAGAATTCCTCACATTTGTTCTTCAAAAATGTGAATTATTTCAGGTTTTTTAAGTATTGTTACGTACATTAGTTGTGACGTGTATTATTACCACCGGAGCAGTGACTGAACCAATAAAAAGGTGCGGGGTTTGTTTTGTTTGTTTGTTTGTGCATGCGTGGACTTTTACGTGTGTGGTCAAGTCCGGAACAATGAAATTTCATGGATGAAACGTGATCTCGTTGATGAGTCAAACGCTCAGCTAGCATTTTTTTCAAGGGACGGTAAATTCACGGTTATCCGGACATCGGTGTGCAATGTTAGCGTTTTTCATCGGAACCGGACAGCTTTTCCGTTGATGATCTGAAAGACATTTTTCTCTCAATAATTGACTGATTTGGCAAAATTTTAATGCAGGTGAAGAATTAAAAATATTGTGATGGGCATTCCATGTTGGTACCAGCACAGTTTATTGCATGTCCTGTGACTCTTCACCCAACGACTTTATACTCACGAATTTTTTCCGCCTGATTGTAATAAGTCTTTCTGTGATTGCAGTTTCTTTCTTTAGACAGCCAGATTTGAAGCTCTTTAGCTTCTGGGTGCTTTCCATCGTCATATGACCTGATTGTTTTTAAAGTTAATTCTTATCTCTTGGCTTAAACTCTTTTTTTTTTTAATCTTTGTCTTTTCTTCCCTGTTGCACACACTTGGTATTTTGCATCTTCCTGTTCCTAACCCCTGGAAAAAATTAACTTTCCAACGAAGTGTGTGCCCATTCGATTAGTGCGCTCCGATCTGGGCATTTCTTTAACCTGATTAAAGTCGAAAAATTATAGTGTTTGCTCTAAAAATCTACGAAAAGGTTGGCAGATGGGTAAACAAGAGTTGTTTTGGCTGCAAACAAGTGACCGTCACATTTTTATCACGAGATTGCAGGGAAATAAAAGTTCAACAGACTTTAATCGTCCACAACACAGCTTGACAAAAAAATGGATTAACCTCACAAAATTCAAATCGCTGTCAAGTTGAACTGAATTATTTCAGCTATTTCATGCTTTCAAATCCTTCCGCATTTTTTTCTGGGAGGGACTTCGTGCAGATAACCTTCAATTACAACTTTAATTATAACATTAGGATCCGACTTCGTAATTGAACACAAGTGTTGTTTTTATCTTGCTGGGTTTTTTCTCCATAATTTTGTTCGGTGACAATAATTTCAATTTGTGAGCATAATTGTGTTCTGTGATGATAATTGTGCGCTGTTACGATAATTTGTGTTCTGGGATTATGAAAGAGAAAAATAGTTCTTGTTTTTGCTGCAAAGAACCACAAATTTGAAGTATTTTGAGACCGTCTAAAAAGCTTGGTTGTCGCCTTGTGGGAGATAAAAAAGGGGGGTGATGTTGTTATTTAAACTATTTTAATGACCAGTAGTTGAGAGGAAATAACTTAAGATGATAGCTTAGTATGGGAAAAGACCATTCTGTTGGTGCCAGAATTATTAATTAGATTGGTTGTACTCTTTGTCTTCAGATTTGAGCTGAAAACGAAATTGGCTGCTCTAGCAGTATATTTTTAAAATGTAATTAGGGCAGTACATGTGATCTTCAAAATTTTATTTATTCCTTAATATTTACATTCTTTTTATGAATCAAAAACACAATTTTGAAAACAATAAACCTCAGTTCTAACAAAAAAATTGAAAGTACTGAAGAAAAACTCCTGCCTGATGATTGTGGTCAACTGAACACACCTTATAAAAATGTTCAGTCTGTTTTGGGGAGTTTTGTTATTAAAAATTGACCATCAAGAGAGAGAGCCCAAATTGACCAAGATATGGCAAACAAATACACATTTTATAGTTATTGTCAAAGTATTTGGTACAAGATACCACAAGCTTGTATATATTGAAATTTTAATAAAGGTATGCTTGGTCACATTCATAAGAAATGTATACATCTGTACCCTGCCACTTACATCAGGATGGATGTGTTCAGCTAGGACCAAGACAAAATAAGAATGATATAGAAGACAACTGAGCCTTACAAGTCAAAACTAATAATGAGCATAATGAATAGTTATCTGGGGTTTTTACTAGAAATAAGTTTATTTCTTGCTGTTGATGATGATGATGATGACGATGATGATGATGATAAGAATAATGATTTTGTCATGATTCACAACAGATTAATTTGTTCGTCAGAAAGAAGGCAAACAATATTTCCTACATTGATTGACAAAATGTTTGATATTACATAGTGCAAGCTTTTGTATATTGAAATTCTATTAAAGGTATGCTTAGTCACATTCACAAGAAAAGTATCTCTGTTCTATCACTCACATCAGGATGGATAATATGTTCAGCTAGGATCAAGACAGGATAAGAACAATATATATGACAACTGGGCCTTGCGAGTAAAAAAAAAAGAAAGAATTAAGCTTTACAAATAGTTTACTGGCTTTTACTAGAAAATAAGTGTATTTCTTACTCTTGATTATAATGTTAACAATAATAATAATAATAATAATAGCAATAATGATTTTGTAATGATTTTGTTATTGTGTATAGGGACAGGAGTTCCATGTGTACCATTTATCAACCCACTCTTTAAAAAGCCTTTACATATTTATATCATATTTGTTACTTTGATTTATTATTTTTTCCACTTTTGTTTTATCGTTGCTCAAACATTTTGATCCAACATTTAATTTTTTTTTACCAGTACATGAAGCAAAACAGGACCAGTAGAAAGTATTGAACACTGTTTTCCTTGGAATTGCAGGCTCCAAGCAGAGTAATGTTCAGATATAACACATACTTAAATTTATTTTTAACTTCTATTTAAAATTGTGTTGAAAGTTCAAAGATTGAAGTATGTATTTCACAGAACTACTGGTACAGCAACTTGCAGCATGCCTTAAATACAATTATATGCCTTTAAGTAAACTTTTCCCATTAAAGTTCATGCAATCATGACATTAGCTGGCTATACATTTGTTGCCCTCAAGTTAAGGTATGCTGCAATTGCTTAATGGACCAGTTCTATAAGCACTACATAATATCCTTAAGTTCTGCTTGCATCAGGATGAGTCAATTTTCAGGCCTCTTACAGGGTTAGTTAATTTTATTGATTTTCCTTTTTCTTTGGTGATTGGTTATGGCATACTAGTAGGAATGTCACTTTAGACATCATTGTTTTCCAAGCCCATGACATGGTCAGGAAAAAGTTTTGGAATTTTTCAAGGCATTGCCCTAAAATGTAGCTGTTAATTTTTCTGTTGGCATCGGTATATTTAAGTATGCATCATTTGCTTTCACCCATTAGATCCAGCCTTTTTAATATCCACCATGGTTAGCAATTTCTAATAAGAAGCCATACTTGTGCCATCTTAGTCCTTGCCCTAACTTTTTCCTAGCTTTGTGCCTGCTTCTGTTAATTATTACAATATTTGGTAGGGGGTTCAGCTCTCACCTACCTGCCCTCAAACTGTGTTAATCTGTGGTTGGTTTACCTTACCATAAATGATTTCTTTCCAAATGTCTTTTGCAATCAGTGACTTGGTTATGATTTGATGGTGGAAAAAAACCAGCTCAAAGTAACTATCAACTCCCACCCCACTGAAGATCTATATATTAAAAGCTGCAAGCAGACTCTGTTTGTCACCTTAAAGCCACAAAATTGTTTGATATACTTACTGTTACAATGAGATCACAAGAATAAATTTTAACCTTTACAAGGGTTATTACAAAAATAATGTAAATATAGCCAGAGGATATAAAATTCAATAAGGTTTTGTTTCTTTAACTTATTTATGTAGTACAGTGAAGATCAGAATTTGCATGAAATTCCTGGCACACTATCAAATTTTGTAACAGATAGGTTTAAACTTCATTTTACTGAAGCTTCCACATCTACATTATCATTTATCATATAAATACATATGGGTAGGGAGTATAAATATTACAACTTTAATCTCACTTGTTTTAATTAGGGTTTTGTCACCATTTACCAAGATCAGAAAGCAAGAATGTGTACATAAATCACATACTGTCTTTTATCCAAAGGAAAAACAAAAGAAGATTTAAACTAACCCAGTGACTGGTATGATTGGGTTTTTTTAAAGAGGTTAAGGTCACGTACAAATCCTATTGACCCATAAACCCAAGGCAACAAAAACTAAATGTGAATTGCTGTGTACAAATCTACCAGTTACTGTATTATAAAGCTCTTTGATCTCAGTTTACAGTACATTCTTCTACTTTATTTGACTTCAGCTCTTTTGTCTTGCAGGATCAGCTGTTTACATTTTCTTCCATAGTTTCTGAACATGGCTATCTTCTTTCTACTCCTTGACCTCTTGTTATTATATAGCTCCTTTTTTTTCTCCACCTCTTTCTCACTTTGCTGCTGCCTTTCTGCCTCTTCTCTTCAACTAAGTATCTTAGGCAGACTTATCTTGCCTTTGTTACTATACAGCATATTTCAGCCATTTTGTGGGAATAGTTACATCTGTGGTTTACTAATTGATCCTACTCTTGCAGCCAAGTTTGCATTAGTATGATTTTTGCCTGTAAATTCTTGAGAAATGCTGCTTTATTTTATTGATCATTTTAAGGCTATGCAGCATGTATACATCACAAACACTTCAATTTATGAAAACAAACGAATTTATCTTGGTGGAGAGGTGGAATAATATATTGTGATATGAAAATTAGTTGGGCTTCATTTTAGTTGATGATGCTCATTAGTCTAACTACCTCATTCAGCTGCCCTCCTTATTTGATTTTTAATGTAGTAAAAACAGGCTTTATGAACTTTATGAGTGTATATATAGAGCTGTTTTGGATTCCCAATTAAAAGAAAGAGGTTTTTACCTACAGCTATTGCAGGTTTTAGAATGAAAAGAACTGTTGTTGTTTTTCATGGGGAAAAGTTGGGGATGACAAGTTAACAATATTGAGCATATGATGCCTCCAAATAGCATTAAATGTTTTGAAGCCAAAAACTATCATGGAAACAAAAATATTATGTTTTGAGCTGGCTTGGTTAACACAGTGGGTAAGAAAGAGGAATTGTAATGCTGGAACCAAGGTTTGAGGCTGGTTGTGAACAAAATCTTTTTTAAGTTTTATTATCCCACCCCACAGGACCATTGCTCCTTTTAGATTTATAAAATCTGTAGAGCTTCAGAAATTTTGTATCCTATTAGAAGTAGATGATTTTGTGTTCAATCTACTTACTAAATGACTCTGTCAAGCATACGATTAGGATAACCATTACCTATTGGTCATTGATTAACACTTTTTTTGAGATAATTGATCAGAAAAGAAGAGATGGAAAGATGGTTTTACAAATCCTTATAAAAACAGGACTGTCACATTTTTAATGCACAAAAGCAATTCATTATAACAAATTATTCTTTTGGTTACAAAGGAAACAAATAATCTTCTCAGTGGGTTGCTATAAAAATTTTCATTGCAAGTTTGTATTCTGGAATTAAATCCCTGAGAAAAGATTTTGATAAGAGAGCTGGAAAAGTTGCTGGGTGAAAAAGCCACCTGGCAAATCTGCCTTGAACAGAAATTATTCTTTAACCGAGATGATGTTAAGCAGGCAAGGCATATTGAAGGCTTCAATAAAGGCTCTTGAACTCTGACTATAACTAAAAAGAAGCCAAGGACCAAGTATTATTAGATAGTTATTTAAGGTAAAATAGGAATACCTCTGGCATGATTTAAAAGCTGGCAAGAAAACCATTGTGTAGCAAGAGGACAGAGGAAGTTTCCTTGAACAGAAATTCCTGGAACAACCATCGACTTCTTAGTTTGGACTAACTCAGTACATTGATAAATGTTGCTAAACACTTAGAGATTCTTAAAATGAAAGTAAACACAGTGTCCACAGACTTCCTCTTTGGAATAATTAACTAAGTTGGAAAAAATAGACAAGTAATGAATAGGCAAGCCTTTTTTCCATCGCAAATGAGCTGTATGTACCAGATTGTTTTATGGCTTTAGTGCTCATATTTTGATTTGATTGTAAAATGGCATCCATGTCTACTTTATCTATTTTGTATTTATTCATTGAGATGCTTAATGCAAATCAGTAGATTTTTTTTTTCAAGATCTTAAAGTTTTCATTGTTGGCTCAAAATTTTTACTTCTGAATTGATCTATGTTGAAATGATCAAGTAAGCTAAGTAAGGGATACTAATTTAAATTTTGGAAATATTCCAAGATATATAGAAGCTATTTAGTCATGTTATATGGTCACACTGAGAAACACCCACACACACAAGGCAAGAAACTATTATTTTGAGAAATCCTCTTGTTAAAAATTTTACAGAAGACAAATTATGACATTCGCTATGCAATGAAATAATTGTGCAAAAGAATCACAAAAAGTTAAAAAGTAAATACAACATAAATCAGCTCAAATCAGTTGATCTTAGAAGTTGAAGACTGCTGGCAAGGAAAAGACAAACATCTTTGTTGCTGCTAAAACAGAAAAAAACTTATAGTTCTTCAATGCAAAGTAGCTTTTATATATAAATATATTAATTTCAAAATCTTGTAAACTTAACTACATTTAAGGTTACAATTAACAATACATATGTTTTTGACCCCGAAGACCATGCTTGGTCTCATTAAAGCATGAAATACCAGTTTGAGGACTGGCGGGGTATAGTCTTTCTCTCACGGGCAGGTGAAGCGCTCTTCAGCCTTGGATGGCAATCACCTAGAGATGGTGTCTCGATAAAAACACTGGTCCCCATTACCTTAATGGGTTGGTGTCAGGAAGGGCATCCGGCCTATAAAAACACTGCCTCATCATACCATGAAATGACCTCCAAAGATATCCGGTATAACTGCGTAAACGAGACTGGAACTAATTTAAGTGAAGGTGTCGCGCACGGTAGGACCTTTGCTCGATGTAGGCAAAATCAGACCGTTATCAAGCTACTACATCAACCGAAGGAAGTGATGACAAGCTTCAGACTCTGTAGTCTGAATGTGGGAAGTTTGAGAGGTAGATCTGGTGAAGTAGCAGAGTTTCTTGAGCGAAGACACATTGATTTGTGCTGCAT
>RDPX01000462.1:281070-295246 GCA_003991215.1 Morbakka virulenta | reverse complement strand
GGAGGAAGTGATAAGGATGGATCTGAAACAAAAAGGTGTCAGCAGAGACCTGGTGAAGGATAGGATAACTTGGAAGTCAATTTCAAGAAATCGTCCAACACATGCTAGCATGTAAACCGGACGTTAAACCGAATATGGTGATGATGATGATGATGATGATATGTATTTTTATGCAGTTGTGCACACCTCCAAAATCCTAAATTTGTAATAAAATAATGTCAGTAATTTACAAACACACTTAAGTTATTTATATGTAGAATAACTCATGCAAGTATAAAGAGTACATTTCATCAGACTATACTGCCTCCACCACCAGCAGATTATACACTAATGGAAGTAAATCTTCTCCTGAACTTTCATTGATGAAAAAGAGGAGCCGTGGTATAATGGTTAGTGCAACTGCACCATGACCAAGAATTCTGGGTTTGATTCCCTGAGCAGGCAACTTTGGAAATTCACAAGAGGAAAAGCCATTGGTTGGGTCAGGAAGGGCACAGTCTGAGCCCTCATTACTTGGGGGAAATGATGTTAAAACTAAAAAAAATGTTAACAAGGATTTATAACTTATTACCGAAAGAAGGTGAACAGTAAAGTGATCTTACCCTAATTTGAACTGAAAAATGTTTTCAGTATTTCATAGTATTTCAAAGTATGCAATGGAAAAGCGTGAAAAATTTATAAAGTAGATGACTTGAGGTATACATCATAGATAACTTAATTTTAAAATTTTAGGACGAAGAAATTCTGAGAGATAAAGGGTAAAGTGTGAAGTATGGTAAGCTGATGTATGAAGTGTAAAAGACTGAAACAAATAGATGAAGTAGATAACAGGTTACACACTAACAGAAGTAAATCCTCACCTGAACTTTCATTGATGAGGAAGATGTAAAAAAGGATATATAGCTTATTTACTGAAGGGAGGTGCAAAGTAAAGTAGATAACTGGGTTATAACTCATAGCTAACAAATAAATGGGAAGTATAAAACGTAAAGAAATTAAGGACAAAGAAACAAAGAGAAGTATTATAAGTTTATGATTTGAATGATCATTAACACGTAAAGGGAAGAGTAGTTTTTCCTGGAAGCATTTAAAGTAATCAATTCACTTAGGTCAAAATAGTTTTTGATATATAACAGTAAAGAGCCAGCTTTGAACAACCTTCATTATCTTAGAGATTAAATTAATGCAAATCAGACCTCGTGTTAAACAAATTTAGTTGTTGTTGTTTTAAGGTCATTCACCTCAAGCAAGTCTCTAAAACCACATTGGTGCAGAAAGTTACTTACCTTGGGGGGTTTTTTTGTTTTTTCTTTGTACTTTTAATTTGTTGAGTTCTTCCCTCTCCCAGTTCTAGCCTAGTTTATTGAAAGAGGGAATGAAGTGTCACTTATAGTTCTTGGTTCTTCCAGAGGAAAGGAAAAAAATTTGCATGGCAAGCACAAGCAGAAATAAATTAAAATTCTTGATGCTATTACAGATCAAGGATATTTCATTAGTTTGAAAAATAATGCTCTATTGTGCTTTATTACTTAAAGTTTGGCACAAGAAAAAGTTAAATGACCCAAATCTTTGAGGATAGACAGGGGAACAAATCTATGGCTTCTTTATTATCAATCAATGATTTTAATCCTTTGTTTCTTTTACTCTTGTGTTTAAAGTTGGATATCAGGATTAGATTCTGGATTCATGCCAAGCCCCACCTAACTCATTTAGCAAACAAAAATCATCTGATCCTACAGGGGGTGCTTTATAAATGTCATTTACCATGGAATTGAAATTAAAATAATACTAAACTGTCATTTTTATCCATCATAGTGCACAGCTGCTTTTTTGTTGATAACCATTAACTTGGTGACAAGCTCTCATTTTCCCACATCAATCATATCTTATTTCATTCTTTTTATTCATCCTACCTTGTTTTTAGGAATCACATTCATTTCTTTACTTCATTGCTAATTGTCCTCATCTCTTGTCACTTTTATGTATTGAATAGAGAAGCATTAGTACCATCACATGAATTTTAACCTGTGATGTGGTCAGTGACACTATATATCACACAATCAACAACACCAACTTTTTATTATTAATAGTTTCATCCATGACACCATCAATCATACCATCTGTGACACCAATATTACCATTTTTACACCATCAATATTACCATCTATAACACTGTCAATAATGTCATCAAGAATAATACTGATCAATAATACCAGCAATAACACCATCAATAACACTTTTGTCAATAACACCATTTTTAAGTTTTTAATGGGGATACACTCTATTCATGTGCTCATTTGAAGTAAAGCAATAATTAAATTAGAATTATTTCAGTCAGGTTGCATGTCATAGACAAAAAGTTCTCAAAAATCAGGTTAATATTTAACAAAGTTACATTCAATGTCAGTGCTTTTAACTTAGCAGTAAATATTACTTTTAGCATTAAGAATTCCAGAGTGCATATTGAAATCATATGTGTAGTCAGTGTTGTTAAATGGAAGATGAATTGATGATCAATAAGAAGTTGAAAGATAAACTGAAAGCCATCAATATGTTGTATATGATATTAAGCTGAAGTGGATTGACAAAGTCAGTGACCTGGAGTTGCTAAAATATATGACCTGCAAGTAAGAGCTGCTTCAGAAAATTATAGTAAGACATGCGAATTACTGGTCCTGTTTTATGGCAAAAGCAGCTTGAGCATTTCTGATTTGATGTTATGGTCAGAATAAAAAAAATAGAGCAAGAGAAAGTCAAAGACAGAATCTCTGGAGAAGATTGCAATATGGATAGAAAATAAACATAGCTGACATACTGAGGGCACGTAAAGAGTGAACTAGATGGAATGCCATAATTACCAATACACAATGCACAGAACTGTTTAAATAAGTGAGTGAGTATGATACCTTTGTTGTCATTCACTATGTTCCAGAACATTTTATACATTTCATAACAAGTTCCTTTAAAATCCAGTCTTGATCATCATTTTGGGGACTTTATATTTTCTATCTTGAGAATGTATTTGATTCCCATTCANAGTTACTTACCTTGGGGTTTTGTTTTTTTGTTTTTTCTTTGTACTTTTAATTTGTTGAGTTCTTCCCTCTCCCAGTTTTTAGCCCAGTTTATTGAAAGAGGGAATGAAGTGTCACTTATAGTTCTTGGTTCTTCCAGAGATAAGGAAAAAATTTGCATGGCAAGCACAAGCAGAAATAAATTAAAATTCTTGATGTTATTACAGATCAAGGATATTTCATTAGTTTGAAAAATAATGCTCTATTGTGCTTTATTACTTAAAGTTTGGCACAAGAAAAAGTTAAATGACCCAAATCTTTGAGGATAGACAGGGGAACAAATCTATGGCTTCTTTATTATCAATCAATGATTTTAATCCTTTGTTTCTTTTACTCTTGTGTTTAAAGTTGGATATCAGGATTAGATTCTGGATTCATGCCAAGCCCCACCTAACTCATTTAGCAAACAAAAATCATCTGATCCTACAGGGGGTGCTTTATAAATGTCATTTACCATGGAATTGAAATTAAAATAATACTAAACTGTCATTTTTATCCATCATAGTGCACAGCTGCTTTTTTGTTGATAACCATTAACTTGGTGACAAGCTCTCATTTTCCCACATCAATCATATCTTATTTCATTCTTTTTATTCATCCTACCTTGTTTTTAGGAATCACATTCATTTCTTTACTTCATTGCTAATTGTCCTCATCTCTTGTCACTTTTATGTAGTGAATAGAGAAGCATTAGTACCATCACATGAATTTTAACCTGTGATGTGGTCAGTGACACTATATATCACACAATCAACAACACCAACTTTTTATTATTAATAGTTTCATCCATGACACCATCAATCATACCATCTGTGACACCAATATTACCATTTTTACACCATCAATATTACCATCTATGACACTGTCAATAATGTCATCAAGAATAATACTGATCAATAATACCAGCAATAACACCATCAATAACACTTTTGTCAATAACACCATTTTTAAGTTTTTAATGGGGATACACTCTATTCATGTGCTCATTTGAAGTAAAGCAATAATTAAATTAGAATTATTTCAGTCAGGTTGCATGTCATAGACAAAAAGTTCTCAAAAATCAGGTTAATATTTAACAAAGTTACATTCAATGTCAGTGCTTTTAACTTAGCAGTAAATATTACTTTTAGCATTAAGAATTCCAGAGTGCATATTGAAATCATATGTGTAGTCAGTGTTGTTAAATGGAAGATGAATTGATGATCAATAAGAAGTTGAAAGATAAACTGAAAGCCATCAATATGTTGTATATGATATTAAGCTGAAGTGGATTGACAAAGTCAGTGACCTGGAGTTGCTAAAATATATGACCTGCAAGTAAGAGCTGCTTCAGAAAATTATAGTAAGACATGCGAATTACTGGTCCTGTTTTATGGCAAAAGCAGCTTGAGCATTTCTGATTTGATGTTATGGTCAGAATAAAAAAAATAGAGCAAGAGAAAGTCAAAGACAGAATCTCTGGAGAAGATTGCAATATGGATAGAAAATAAACATAGCTGACATACTGAGGGCACGTAAAGAGTGAACTAGATGGAATGCCATAATTACCAATACACAATGCACAGAACTGTTTAAATAAGTGAGTGAGTATGATACCTTTGTTGTCATTCACTATGTTCCAGAACATTTTATACATTTCATAACAAGTTCCTTTAAAATCCAGTCTTGATCATCATTTTGGGGACTTTATATTTTCTATCTTGAGAATGTATTTGATTCCCATTCATACTAGTCATTTTTTTCTGTTGCTCTCAAACCATTGCCTTTAATGATTTGTGGCAACTTCTAGATCATATATGCATTACATTCACTTGTTACAGTTCTGTTTATGTTTGAAGCAGAAACCTTGCTTTTTTTACTTGCTGTACTATTTTGGGAGTTCTGTTCTACCTGATTTTGCCATTTTACATAGGAATTACACCCACATATGCTTCAACAACATATTTATTTTATACCAAAGCATGTTATTTAAATTTTTTATCAGCCAATTTAGTTCAGTACTTTGATTTTTATTGCAGCTAAGTTACATGCACTCATAGGAATAAATCCAACCTGATTGGTCAATTTTGAACTAGCATTTGAAAATTAGCTGGAGTATTTATTTACAAGATTAGATATAAAAGTCACTCATTTTGCAAGTATTTCATTCAGTGTCATTGAAGCTTGGGGTTGAACACATGCTGAACTTTTCTTGATCTTAATGAGGCATTTATTTAAGTAAGATAAGAAATGGTGTTTGTTTCTTAATTTATTTGATTTCACTTTAACTACCACCCTTGGTACTTAAAGTGAAATCACTAGGAATCTGAAATTATAGCAGGAAGATTTTAACCACGTTTTTTTAAAACAGAAAGTCAGATTCTGTGAACTAGCTACTCTTCTGCAAATTTTACCCCTTACTTCCATCTATAAGCTTAGGGTAACAGCAGTCTTTCTTGCATAAAGTAAATATGATTCCTGCACATTCTGAAAAGGGTGAGCAAGATTTTTGACAATAGCCATAAGGAAAAGATCAAAGATACTGTATTTTCAAGAATGACAATGTCAACCATTTCCAATACTTCTACTTCTTTGTCAGGTGTATAGATAGATTTTAGATTTTATGTTTACATTATGGATTTCATTTGCAGGAGCTTCAATTTCTGTATCATGGAAAACCAAATGTGTTTAATATCAGAAGTTGCTCAGATCACTTGCCTGGTTAAATATGTAATACATACATAGTATTTAACCTCAGAATGAAATTTTGTTAGAAAATATTTTTGTGATAGTAATGCAGATTATAATGATGATGGTGGTGATAGCTTTATTCATTTGAATATGGGCAGCCTGAGTTTGTTTGCCATCCAGGTATAGTTTATCATACCCGAATGTTAAAGAATTAGCACATTCTCCCTCGACACAGTCAAATAACTCAATACACCAATAGCAGTAAACAGCAGTCAGTATCATGAGCATGGGTACAGCACAATGGAATGCTTTGGATGTCATTGTTATCACACCTTTGAAGATGGGATGTTTTGATCTGTAAGTATTGGAGCTGCATACAGATAAGCTTCATTATGAACTTTCCAGTGTTTCATTAGACCACTTTCTGATTTGCAGACTACACTACAAGCAGCACAACAATGCATCAGTGAATGAGGTGGCAAGGTCTCCCCATTAATCTGTTGACCTTGCCTTTGATTGCATGACTTAAAATGGCTCACTAGTCCAGCTTTGGCAAAAATCTACCACACGTAATGCACTCCATTTTCACCAGGATGTCATCAGGCACTGCACTTCCATCCTGCTTTCTTGGAGGATGGTTCAATAAAGCATGATGTACATATTTCTCTACATATTCTTTACATCTTTCCCTCATTTTTCTCCTTCATTGGACACAGTCTGCAATCATCACATTCAGAGGCAGATATAAGGGTTGATAGGTCAGTAGGTAGATAGGTAGATAGGTAGATAGATAGATTGATAGATAGGTAGATAGATAGATTGATTGATTGATTGATTGATTGATTGATTGATTGATACTAATGGCTGGAAAGTTATTAATATCCATGCATGTTAAGGATAAACTGTTTTTTTCTAATTCATAAATTTCATGCTATTTGAGGTTAAGTATTACTACGAACTAGAATCCTGAAAAAATGTTTATCTGCAGTGAAGTCTTTAAAAAGGGAGCCAATGCATCTAAATACATCTATGTGCATACATATGCTTCTAATTGTATCAGTATGCATCCATGTGCATAAAAACACAGGGAGAATGTTCCAAAATTTTAACTACTTGCCAAACAAAGCCCCAAACTAAGAGGAGAAAGGGGGCTTTTTTAAAGCCACACACATCCATGTGTTTGGGCAAAATGTCAGCTTCCAGTTGAATCTGACAAAGAATGTAGTGACCAAATATCATGAAGTTCATGCATGAGCTTTTTCCAATCCTTAAATTGATATATTTCTTACAGGCCATAGAAAGAGAAATAAAGAAGTTAACTCATTTTTGTGATGAAAATATTATCATTTTGTGAGAATTCCCTTCACTCTCATTGAATTGGCTATTTTAACAATTTTGCAATAGATTGTTTATTAAGTTCATTTATATGCCAAATTTGTAGAGCTGTGGAAACAATGAATGGCCATAAAACGCTAAGAATGAACCATTCCTTCAGGTGAATAGTAGTCATTTTAATTCTTGTAAAAAGTAGCTTTAGATATTTCCAAATGTGCAATGCTGGTCACTGAATACTAAAATCAGGATCTTGAAGACTTACATATGGTCAATTCTGCTCAATGGTTGTAAATGTTGGACACTTACAGAGGTGACAGAACGTCATTTGGAAGCAGCGGAGATATGGTTTATCAGAAGAATTTTGAGGGTCTCATGGACAGAAAGAAAAACAAATGAAGCGGTTATGTGTATGGCAAATTACAGCGATTACTTATCAATAGGATCCATGACAAGCAATTAAAGTTCTTTGGACATATAATGCGAGCTGATGGGATCGAAAGAAGCTTAATGCTAGGAAAAATTATAGGATAAAAGAGCACAGGAAGACCAAGAACAAAGTTCACTGATAATCTCAGCAAGATCACAAGACAGACAACTTTGGATCTTATCAGAATGACCGAAAGCAGAGAGAACTGGAGAGCTATGGTCATCACTGTCTGCGTGAACAGACCTGATACCTGAAGAAAGAAGAATGCTGATCATTTATCACATCATTCTCATCCATTAAGGATTGAAAAATAAGAACTTAATTTTCAGTTTTCTGAGCAGCTAAGAGGTATATGGGTGAGGGAAAAAATATCCAATGAACAAATGTTGTTTACGACATTTTAAAAGCTTTTCTGGTTATTACGTTAAGAAATTGCCCTCTATAAATACAAAAAGACCACCATAACATCACATCTCAATGAAACTAATTAACTAGTTTTGCACTGGTAAGGTATGCCCTAAAGTAATGGATGAAAGTGGATAAGTGTTAGTAGTATTCTTGTATATATTTTTTAATTATTTGAGTAAAACTGGAGCAAAATTGGGTTAAGTTTTCAATATTTGGGCAAGGTTAACCCCCTAAAACTATATTTTGTATGGCAGCCCTTTTCACCCTGGGTTTTTGTGGCCGGTAACTGCAATGACATGGAGCATAGGTCCTTTTAGGAGCGGATCATAAAAGTTGCACTTCTTTCACTTTTGCTTGACTTAAATAGTGGACTCCAAGCCCACCACTGCTCTTCGATCCTGCCCCTGCTAATACAAGTCGTTCACAGCTGCTGATAAGCCGTGAAAGGACATTTTATCACATGGAAGGGATTCTGTTGCCTGTGAATCTCTGCACTGTATGTTAGTACAATTTGAAGAAAGGAGAATGTGCTGTACCCTTATCTCTAGTTGATGTTAAATTTTCTGTATTTTGTGTAAAAAAGTAATTTTTGAAATATATTTTTTCAATACCTTTGTGATTTAATCGTACTTTTCAATGAGAATCCGAAAATAGTAACCCTCTTTACATGTTCACTCCAATTTCGTGTTCTGAGATCACTCAGGCCACACCCCAAAGCTTAATAATTTTCTTAAGTGGTGTTGACGTGTTTTCTGTCTTGTGATGCTAATTCAAACAGCTTAGTTTTCTGTCGCTCCACAGAATTATTTCAGGTCAACTCATGTTTAAGATCTTAGCTGCTTTTGTGGTTCAACAATAGATGACTGTTGCCATGGTCTTTGAAATGAGAGATGAATAACGCTTAGTTGTTAGGTGTGCTCTTGTTCACAGTTTGTACTCTGTCGGGAATAACCTATCAAAGAGAGTAACTCGAGTTGTTTTCAGAGGATTGGATGAAGCGTTTCCACGAAAATTTGAGGTATGCAAACAATTTGCCTTTCAAAGCACAATTTTCTCAAGTGCTAATTTGAAAAATATCCGACAAAGAGAGGACTGAAAAGTTAAAGACTCATTCTTGTGTTGCCCAAACATGTACTTTTCGGCATATGACGTTTGTTGTCGTCAATTTCCTCTGCACATTCCTTTGCAAAAAAAATCCCATCAGGGCAGGGGTCAGAAGAGTTTATAAAATTTGAGGTCTACAAAGAAGCTGCAAGCAACTGTACAGAAAGTAAATAAGAGGAAATTTGAACCTTGTTTTGGTTCCAGTAATTGACTGACTCCATTGTCTACGATTCAGAAGCAAAACAAGGTTCACATTTCTGTTATTCAACAGGAAAGACAAGTACAGGAAGATAGAAAATTAACTCGTGATCTGTCATCAAGCGAGATGATAAATATGCAAGGGACTGGGGTTGCAGAGGAAAACTGGAAAGACTTTGCATGGAAGAGAAGAAATGTTGAGCAACCGATGTGACATAAAGTTTGATCAAGGTTGATCAAAGATTGACCTTATTGTCGTTGACTGTAAAAAAAGATCAGGTTTAGTTCAAGTTTACCTATAAACTTTTTGCACAAAATTTCACTTTGACCCTTCTTTAGATTTTGTAAGACCGATCGATCGGTGGGCCAACTCATCGCAGATTACTCACCGTACCAGTTGTTAACATTTTTCTCAAGTGCATATATCCATTTATCAATTTTTAGTAACAACCTACAGTATTTTTAACTTGCTTTGCTCGGATGATTTTGAAAAAAGTTGACTAACAAATTAGACGTTAATCGCATTTTATTAGTAGTGGGTGAATTTACTTGAAGTAGAGTACATGCGGATAAATTGCCTATTCACACAAAGGAATTTCCGGGAGAGAGTAGAAATTTAAACCAAGTGAAGAAGCTAGTAATCGAGGTTGCGAAAAAAGCAGGGTAGCATTGTAAAAAATTTTCAGGAACTTTAAGAACACAGAATTGCCTGCTTCGTGAAGTACACGTACAGAAAATAAATGAATGCGAAATTATGTCAGGAAACTGCAGGATGGTCAAGTGTTAAACACGTTGTTGGGGATTTAAGGAATAACGCATATGGAGAGGGTATGCTGTTCTGCTTTCGTATTTTCCGGCCAGAACATTAAATTTTAGTGGCATGTTTGATTGAAAACATAAATTCAACCATACCGCAGAATGAATGACTTATCGTGAACAGTGGTCACAAGATAAATTGTTGGTTTTAGCAAATCACCTTCGATAATTGCACAAGGGAATGTGGGGAAAAGAAACAATAACTTGAATATTTGTACGATTTTTCATGTTGTGGCTCAATCCCGTGGAAAATAATCGTATTGATAATTTTTACACAGTAACTTGCGGAAGAGAATAGGATGCATGACTGCGCTTTAATTTGTTTTTGCCCTCCACTGTATGAGGTTATTCTGGCGTGAAGACCAAAGCTCTCTTTTGTTTCTCAGTGTGTGTATGTGGGCGTTGAGGCTCGAAACCAACATTTTCATCCCCAGCCTGATGGGAATTTCAGTTCAAATCGTCTGATGCTGTCAAAGTAAAGGCTAACTTTTATCACCTTTGTTTTCTGTTTGGTTTTCAGCGCGTGTTTAAAACAATAGTCCATTACAAGTTTTAAAAATCTCGTACTTTTTTCTCAACCCCTTCTGTTCTCCGATCCTGTTTTTCCGCAACCCCTTCTTTTCCCAAGCCCTTCTTTTTCCAATCCCTTCTTTTTCCAATCCCTTCTTTTCCCAATCCCTTCTTTTCCCAATCCCTTCTTTCCCAGTCCCATCTTTCCGAGCCCCCTTTTTTCAAGCCCTCCCTTTTCCCCGATCTTTTTGCCCCCTTCTCCTGTTCCGATTGGGAAAAATTAGATTGAAGAAANGGTAGCATTGTAAAAAATTTTCAGGAACTTTAAGAACACAGAATTGCCTGCTTCGTGAAGTACACGTACAGAAAATAAATGAATGCGAAATTATGTCAGGAAACTGCAGGATGGTCAAGTGTTAAACACGTTGTTGGGGATTTAAGGAATAACGCATATGGAGAGGGTATGCTGTTCTGCTTTCGTATTTTCCGGCCAGAACATTAAATTTTAGTGGCATGTTTGATTGAAAACATAAATTCAACCATACCGCAGAATGAATGACTTATCGTGAACAGTGGTCACAAGATAAATTGTTGGTTTTAGCAAATCACCTTCGATAATTGCACAAGGGAATGTGGGGAAAAGAAACAATAACTTGAATATTTGTACGATTTTTCATGTTGTGGCTCAATCCCGTGGAAAATAATCGTATTGATAATTTTTACACAGTAACTTGCGGAAGAGAATAGGATGCATGACTGCGCTTTAATTTGTTTTTGCCCTCCACTGTATGAGGTTATTCTGGCGTGAAGACCAAAGCTCTCTTTTGTTTCTCAGTGTGTGTATGTGGGCGTTGAGGCTCGAAACCAACATTTTCATCCCCAGCCTGATGGGAATTTCAGTTCAAATCGTCTGATGCTGTCAAAGTAAAGGCTAACTTTTATCACCTTTGTTTTCTGTTTGGTTTTCAGCGCGTGTTTAAAACAATAGTCCATTACAAGTTTTAAAAATCTCGTACTTTTTTCTCAACCCCTTCTGTTCTCCGATCCTGTTTTTCCGCAACCCCTTCTTTTCCCAAGCCCTTCTTTTTCCAATCCCTTCTTTTTCCAATCCCTTCTTTTCCCAATCCCTTCTTTTCCCAATCCCTTCTTTCCCAGTCCCATCTTTCCGAGCCCCCTTTTTTCAAGCCCTCCCTTTTCCCCGATCTTTTTGCCCCATTCTCCTGTTCCGATTGGGAAAAAATAGATTGAAGAAAAGGACTGAAACTGAGGGGGGCGGGAGTATTGTAAAAAATGGGATTGGGAAGAAAGAATTTGTGATAAGGGGAATGGGGAAAAGGGTGCCATTTTTCTTCAATTACTTTTTACCAGCTGATGTCATTTATACCTACATCTCCAATTGGTACCCCTTGCGTTGTAAACATCGATCTCGGTTCGGCCTTACCCTTTTCACATTATATCTGACAAAGTTGCCTTACTAAAGATCCAAGCTAAAAAAACATTAGCCAGTACAGTTCATTTTGAAATTTATGGTATTCAAAATACTTTTTAGAAAATCAACGATAAATGATGTCATCGTTATCAAATTATTACAAATGGAAACACATCCAGGCACTAGTGTGAGTATGTGATCTGTTTGGATAACTAGACTTGATTGCAGCAGCCATTGGTAAAAAGGAACTTTACTACAAAATTTCTAAAAAGCCAAGATAAAACAAATTCAATAATGACACCGTATTTGTGAAATTAAGTCCATGATCGTCTTCTAAACTTTTTCTATTAGAAGTTACTTTTGGGGGTTTTTTTTGTAATGCCTCACTTAAAAGCGTCTACTCTGTTAATATTTATTGAGTTTATGGACTCAGTTGAATCCATAGATGTAGGAGGTTTATCGTGTCGTGAATCGTGAGCTTTTCCTGAGGTACATTTCAGGAGATACTTCGCCCACCGTCGGCGCCTGGTGATAAGAAAAGTAGAAATACAGGATAGACAGGATGAATATCCTGCGTCTACTTTTTTGTCACACTGTTCTCCCGTATTCATTCTCAAACAGTGAACAATATGTCGACTGCAATCAGCTTGATTTAGATCATAATACTGTTTTTGAGCATCGTGACTTCAACAGCCAGAATAACGAGAAAACGATCGGCTTCGAAAGAGGTTAGTACATTAATATATGGACCTAACTACAATTCTATTATAAGTAATAGTCAGTGGTCATCATTAAAGATAGTAAAATGGCATCATCCTTAAATACACTGCAGAAAAATCATTTGTTTATTTATTTATTTCAGCTGTTACGGTTACAGGGTTAAAAATTATAGACACAAAAGCTCCACAGACGCAAATTGGTGGCAAAGTGGTGGATAATTAACTTGCTATGTGCTAGTTTTCTGGTTTCAATCCCCACTATACCCCATAGACATACTGGGTCCACTTTGTTTCTCTGCTAAAAGGAGGAGAGTATTAAGTTTGTTACGTACACGACTTCCCAGAAGATATGGCAGACGGAACACTTTAAACGAAGATTTTGATGATATGTGTAGATAAATGGATACATACATGCATGCATACATAGATACATACATGTATACATACATACATACATACATACATACATACATACATACATACATACATACATACATACACACATATACATGAATGGATAGATAGATAGATAGGTAGATAGATAGATAGCTGTAAGTAGGTAAATGGTTAGATAGATAGACAGACAGACAGGCAGGCAGTGGGGACTCGATACAATAATATTTACTTTGTACCGAGTCGGGATATTTCGATATTGGTTCTGTAATCGGATATATATTGCTTAAAGTAAAAACGGATGTTTCCCTTGGTCAATCCCTGCAAAGCCAAAGGATTTAGTTGGGTGGGTTTATTTCATTGTGTTGAGTTCACCTGCACATTTTTATGACCAAGTATTGGTAACTGATTCTGATTGTTAGTAAATGGAAGCATTTGCTAGATTTTTGGGGTGTGGCACTGTTTTGGTGTTATCAAACTCGCCCGAAATCGACAAAAGTTGATGCTTCGCGGATACTTTAACAAGCGGCAGACAAATAATTAAGATAACCACTGGGTCATTAGCAAAGTAAGCAAATAAAACAAAACTCCGAGTTACCATTTTCGATTAGGCGAGCACAATACTTAGAAAGGTAAAAAAATCGACCTTTGGGGGTATCAGAATTATTTCGCAATATTTAAAAAGCATCTCTATCCTGTAAGGCTTCCCGTGAAATTCGTTAGTCGAACCATTTTCACTTGTTCCTCAGAACTCATACTGAAGCTGATTTTTCATTTCGTTGATTTCGGGTATTTTTGCGTAAGTGTGAACTGGCTAAATTGACTGCGTAAGAATTTTAATTATTTAATTTCGTGTTTCTCTGTAAACGTTTTGTTGTTTTTTTTACTAAAACTTTTTGACAGTGATCCCTTTAAATTGGTATCAGCTCCATTTCAGAAAAAACTCCGAAACCCTCAAAAAACGAAGAACCATCTGTGCCATTCGAATAATTTCTTATAGAAAATAGAATTACTGGGGCTTTTATTACTAGTAGTGGCATTACTACTTTTACTCCTGTTACTACCACTACTATTACTACTACTACTACTACTA
>RDPX01000462.1:253109-280117 GCA_003991215.1 Morbakka virulenta | reverse complement strand
TAGTAGTAGTAGTAGTAATAGTAGTAGTAGTAATAGTAGTAATAGTAGTAGTAATAGTAATGGTAGTAGCAGTAGTAGTAATAGTAGTAGTAATAGTAGTAGTAATAGTGGTAGTAGTAACAGTAGTAGTAGTAGTAGTAGTAGTAGTAGTAGTAGTAGTAGTAGTAGTAGTAGTAGTAGTAGTAGTAGTAGTAGTAGTAGTAGTAGTAGTAGTAGTAGTAGTAGTAGTAGTAGTAGTAGTAGTAGTAGTAGTAGTAGTAGTAGTAGTAGTAGTAGTAGTAGTAGTAGTAGTAGTAGTAGTAGTAGTAGTAGTAGTAGTAGTAGTAGTAGTAGAAGTAGTAGTAGTAGTAGTAGTAGTGGTAGCAGTGGTAGCAGTGGTACTAGAAGCAGTAGTACTAGAAGCAGTAGTGGTGGCGGTGGTGGTGGTGATATGTAACAGTAATAGTGGAGGTAGTAGTTTTAGTGATAACACTCATAAATCATGAAGGGCACCGTTTCATTGTGAGTGCTAAACAGTTTTTTTCTTTGATTGGTCTGAAAAGCAACGATCGTTTTATTTTGCACTCACACGTTCTGCTATGTACCTCCATCAAAAGCGTTTCTTATTTTGGGTTTTAATAAAGGTTGACTATGAAGCTTGCAAGATACTGAATAAGTTAATTTACTTTAGACTACAATACAAAGATGGATATAAGTACGCCTCTACTCTATTGTGGAAGTCAAGACTTTATGCGGCGTACAGAAAACCAAAAGCGCTGGAAAGTGAAGTCAGGGTGGTTAATTATCAAGATATTTCTCATTTTTATCGATCGGCAGATCAAAAGACTATTTTTCCGCATGACTTTATCATATATGCCCTGACGTTTTGCACGCCTGTTTTTTCTCATATTGAATAAAAGCGCGGAAACTTAAGGCTTTTGAGGAGTTAAATATTGCTTCGTGTTTTATGGGCCACTTGAGCTGAAGATTTCCTAGTTCGGTTTATTTAATCATTTTAATTCTTTATTAGCTTCAACAGAAGGAAGGTTTTCGCATTGACTTTATTCACGAGTTTAGGAAGTATGAATACTCAAAGGAAAAAGGGTTTCGCAATGTTATTTGAATTGAAAACTCCTTTTAAGTTTGCTATTTATGTGTTCTTTTGTTTTACCTATTATGAATGGACCCATTTATTATTCAATCTGAACAGGGTAACCCCCGTGTCGTTATTTAGTGACTAGAATTGGGTGTGGTGTTGGGTTTTTTTGTGAAAAGTCTACACAAGAGTCCATTGATGAATATTTAATGAATTGCTCATTCATGAATTACAGCTGTTTCGTGAAAAGAATTAATGTAAAACCAGACTATTCCTCAATGCTAATTCCTCATTCCTTGATGAATGCCAATATTGTGAGGCCTGTTCAAGAGAAGATTAGCCAGTGAGAAACGAAGGAGCCAAATTTCATCAGGTTTACAAATTTGGGTTAACCTGCGTACGTTCAGAACGAGCACAGCTTAAGGAAAAACCGTTTGATGTAGTCGGATTTTTTAAAGAGGTCAGTTGAGGAACAGGCTGAAAGTCGGGGTAGAAAAGTGATAAGCATACACTTCCATTAAGCATCACTCAATAGTTTCTCGGGGGCAACCTCTTGTTATTTCGCCTCGAATCATTTACGTCTTTATTTTCATGTTCTTTGCATACTGGACCTTTCGTGACCCTTAGTGATCCTAAGTGATCTCTAGTGAACCTTAATGACCCTTTGTGACACCAGTTGATCCTAAGTGATCCCTAGTGAACCTTTTTGACCCTTTGTGACACCAGTTGACCCTTAGTTACCCCTAGTGATAGGAGTAACAAGTTTATTGAAAAGCGTACCCTGTATAAATATATATATATTATTATTGTTGTTATTGTTATAGGCTTTTTTACTTTTTAACCACAGATACACAGCACACATATTTTACTATAAATAGTCGATATATACCCCCGACAAGTGTCTTTAACCAACAAGTTTTGGTAGCCAATTTAAACATTCATCCAATTAATCCAAACAACACTTTTCTAATAATTGTTTCGCTTTCCCATAGCACTGACTTTTCCATTTCGTACGCAAGTTTATCTACAGCCTTTTCATCAAATAGTTCTTTTATCGCAATTTTCAATTCCTTTATTCCACCCTTACAACATACAATCACTACTGGTATAACGTTCACCTTGAACCCTTGCCTTCTGTCTCGTTGTTTGAAGTGGTTACTCCATTAATGTTCCCAATCGACAAGTTCATTTTGCCATTGTTTTCGAACACGTGACCTTCTTGCCATTTTACCTTGTGCCATACCTTTTTTATTTTTATTATTATTATTTTAAAACTTATCATCTAGCTGATGTTATTGGCACCGTATTTTTTATTAGGCGGGTCATAACTAATGATCTAGGGATAATAAGGTTCATTCTTCCACTTATTACATTTCTAGTACTTTTCTTATTATCCTTCCAGTTTCCAACAAGGTCGTTTTCTGCATATCCACAATATTGTGCTCAATCTTCAGTTTTTGAATCCATTTCCGAAACCCTTTGCAAACACTCCCTGGAGAGCTCCTATCACAACAGGTACCACCTGCACTTTTCGCAAGGTGCAGTGTTGCAGCTTCCCTTTTTAATTCATGGTACTCCTCTACCTTCTTTCTTTTGTCAGCTTGTACAGCAATCAGTGGTGGTGCATGTATTTTCTTTTTTATCATTAATACATTGTCTGGCCTTCTTTGTATATTGATGGCCCACAAAATTTTTACGTTATCATTTTCTATCGCTCCTTCCGGGGAATGTTCATACCATTTCTCTTTGTACTGTAAAGCGTTCTTCGTAAATCCCAGTGAACATGTCTAACAACTCTGTCGTGTCTTCTTTTATATTCTTTTTACGCTAGCTTTTCAGACTCGCTAATTAGTGCAGCTCACTCTCACCCCCTTTTTTCTACACATTCTACATATAGGACTGTCTACAGTTTTATCAATTTTATGTTTAATCTAGTTTGCCCTAATTGCCTGTTCCTGTGCGGCACATATCAGAACCTCTGTTTCTATTTTCAAGTTGCTTTTTGCTAGAAACTTTAAAATAGAATCCCATGTCTTATTATTATCTGCTATATCGGCTGTTTCTCTGACAAACTGACCATACGTGCTTTTTCCCTACCATCGTTGTTTACACTTCTCTCGCTTTTGCCTTTTAAACATTTTCTTCTCCAGGGTTCCTTCTGTTTGAATGGTCTCGACTACTTTCATATCATTTAGAGGCGGCTCTTCAGAATCCAATACATATTGCTCGAGACTATTATTTTCTCTTTTTACTACCATACCTATGCTAGTGAAACCTCTGCCACCTTCATTTCGTGTCATATAAAGCCTATCAATATCACTCTTTGAGTGGAACCCACCACACATCGTCATCGATTTTCTAGATTTCCTGTCAATCTTTTACAGCTTAGTGTCTCACCACGCAATTAACTCCACCCCGTATATAAAAATTGATTCTCCCAGGTGTTTATCGCTGTTATCTTATTTTTTTCCGTTCAGCTTGGATTTCGAAATTAATCTCAGTTCCCTCTTTTACTCCTTTATTGTCGTGTCTTTCATTTTACCCTCTTTCATGTGTCTAGCCCAATTATTCCTAAATATGTATAACCTTCCTCTTCAACCACCTTCATTGCCTCCCGTCTCGGAAGACCTATACCTTCACTTCTGGTAATACTATCCCTCTTCATAATCAACACACCACATTGTTTAATTCTAAATTGCATATCCTATATCCTCGCCAAATACATGGACCTTTTTTACCAGCAAGTCAATTTTATCCTCATTTTTGCCATAGAGTTTTAACTCATCCATAAAAAGTAAATGATTTAGGGTTACTTGTCCTCTATGTCATTCTTATTTTGCGTTTAATTTTCTGAGAATGAGAGACATTGGTATCATTCATAATACAAATAACAATGGTGAAAGGCTGTCACCTTGAAAAATACCTCGTTTCAGCGCTACAACTCCCAGTTCTTCTCCATTAGACGTAAGAGATAGCTTACACTTTTCCAGGGTTTTCTCTAGAAATTTTCTGACGCATTTTGCAATTCGAAACAGTTCTATGCACTTCTTTATCCAACTGTGGGGGACAAAATGATAAGGCTTTTTGTAACCAATTCACACCATTGCTAGAATTGTGTGCCTTTCCCTACAACCTTGGTCTATGACTCGTGTCTGCAACCCATTTGTTCTTGGGTTAACAACTTGTCTTGTTCCATATATCCATAGATTTCCACTGGTATTACTCCAATCATCAGCTTATACATAATTGGGAAGAATGTAATTGGGCGGTAATTATCAGCAACATTTCCCTTTGAAATATCCTTTTGGCATGGGATGGTGTGGCCATGAGCCATCCACCTGTGAAGACAGTTTCTTCGATTAATACCTTGTTCAACTCTTCAGCAGTTATGTCGTGCAAGTTTCTAAGGTTAATCCAAAACCTTTGTACCTTATCTTTTCCTGGCGTTTTCCAATTGGGCATCTATCCGCATTGTTTTTTCACCATTTCTGACCTAATAGTGACGCCATCTTGTGAGTGCTGCTAGCTATTCAGTTCTTCTTTCATTTCCTTCTGCCAACTGGTCTCATTATCGTCTTTAAACACTCCAGATGCCACCCCACCCCACCCCAAAATCCCAACAAAAGCAACTTCCTGCTTTACTTGGCACTAAGCACCTACCCGTTCTAATATCATCTGCACTTAACTCAACATAAACTTTATTCTGACAACCATTAAATAATCTTTTTTGTCGAAATCGTGTGATTCTTTGCTCATGTCGCTTAATTTTTGACACTTTTGGCAATCACTCTTTGTTTCAGTTCTTCCATTACAGTGTGTAACTGTTTTCTTTGTATCTAGTACTCCCTTTGTTTTCCTATCGAGTAAACGTACACCATGCTCCAGCCTTTTAATGTCATTTTCAATCCTTCTCTTACACCTAGTCTCCGTCTTTTGCCTCCTTTCAAACGTCTTTAACCCTAATTTACTTGCAACCCATGCACCAGCGGCCGTTATCACGTTTCTCGTTTTGTGGGTAAGGGATTTCTTGCAGACGTTTTTGAAAGATACGCCATCAAAGTCTTCTTTTCCACAGGATTGCTCTAAACTCGTCTGTAATTTGTTTTTGTTCCTGATTTATGTCGTTTTCCTCTACCTCTCCTATCTCTATCTCGCTTGTCTGGGTAATTGTTTCATTCCCTAAATCAGTTTCAACAGCAGGTAGGAACTCACAACTGGAATTATTATTATTGTTATTGTTATTAAGCGAGAGTACTAGTTTTAAGAATAATTAATTGTCAGATTGAACTCTTAACGAAGGTGAATTTTTTATAGATTGAGGAAAAAAAGGAAATTTTAGAGAAATACCAAACATCACTTTTTTGTCAAAGGCCCCAACTGTAAGGAGGCCTCCGAGTTTCTCCGGAAACGGAAGAATTTAACCCATTTCGGCCGCCATCAACTGCTACATTTTTCTCGGGGTTGCGGGTGAGGGGGTAGGGGTGAGGGTTAAAGTGGCTTAGAGGTATTGCATGGGTGCTGCATAGCCCAAGTGCATAGCCCAAGTGCATAGCCGGGTGGATAAAATCAAAATTGAATTGGTAGCTGTTTGCTCCCACTGATAGCGCCTTTCAAACACTTGGCATGTTATTTACACCATCAGATGATGAGAAACGTTAACGCATGTTTCATTTGGTGCATTATTGAATTTCCTGCGGTACCCTTCCAGTCGACAATCGTGCCACCATGGAGATGCATTGTTGAACTGCCGCTCAAACAATGCAACAAAATTGGCTTGCAGTTATTGAATTTTTGCGTCCATGATGCACCTTCATGCATATCGGTTTTGTTTTTGTTTATTTTATAGCCTATTTTCCTTTTTCTAATACATTTTTCTGATTTTTGCAGGAAGGATTCGTTGAATTCTTTCAAAAGCCTAACGATCAGGAAAACGAAAGGAGAAATGGATTTATTTTCTCAGCCCTTGCCGGTCTTGGTATCGGCGCACTTCTCATGCTTTCAGTAAAGTAATTTTTGGGCGAAGGTTCAAGATGGAAAGGAGAGAATACACGCGGGTTTCACAAGAATGAATAAAATGGGAAGGAAAACCCAGCTGACATAACATTTGATGTCATACTAGTCTACTAAACAGACAGCACTTCTAATTTGTTACTTGAAATTTTCGAGGTCCGTAAAGGCATGTAGTCTTTTTACATACATTCACAAGTATTGGTTATTCTTTGAAATTATCTTTCCTTTTCAAAATGTAAGTTATATTTTTAAAGCTACAATACTTAAAAAAAAGTAATTTTTCTCACATATATCTCCATTGCAGAGGTGTGGAAATGTATTATTTGTTTAACGTGGGACCCGTGTTGTGAGTTTCAGAGCCTTGGTGTTGTGACCATAGCAACACACCGAGGATGATATTTTACCAATATTTACTTGGGGGTTTCTTTGTTGACACTCTCTCACTCACTCACTCTCTCTCTCTCTCTCTCTCTCTCTCTCTCTCTTTCTCTCTTTCTCTTTCTCTTTCTCTTTCTCTCTCTCCTCCCCTCTCTCCTCCCCCCTCTCTCTCCCTTTCTCTCTCTCCTCCCCCCTCTCTCTCCCTTTCTCTGTTGTTGTTGATAATAAGTAATCCTAGTACTTGCTCCCAAGTGATTTTACAAAGTTAAACTCCTGAACCAGGTGCAATGGAATAAGATAGATAAATTGCTAGTCAAATATGCAACGTGAACAATTGGCAAGAATAAATGCAGCTCAAAGGGAAAACACATATATGATAATCGACCGAATTATAATGTTTCATGTATTGTTGCTGTAATTTGGAAGGTGTCGGGGTGAAGTTCGTAGACGCTTTACATGTATTAAACGTATAGGATCTTTAACAGTAAAATACTCCCGGCGTCATTTAAAAACTATATTAAGCCTGCATTTATTAGTTAAACTAGGCTTTAACAGTTAATGTTTTTAACTGCAATTTTGTAATTAGTATGGTCTTTTCCTTTATATATTGGATATTATGATTAGAAATAATAAAATTATAAAAAATTGATTCTGAGTTAAAAACTACTGTTTTTATGTATACTTGGTACCCTTGTTTTTGTTGTTGTTGTTTTTTGTTTTTGTTGTTGTTGTTTTTTTGTTATTGTTGTTGTTGTTTTTTTGTTATTGTTGTTGTTGTACATTTATGTGCAGAGAAATTGGTTTGTTTGCGTAGTCCTCCCCCAAAATGTAGTGGGTGGAGTTTAAAGGAAATACGGTCACAGGTGGTTTAAAATTAAATGAGTCGTGTGTCACAAGGTCGGAATCAGTTGAGTATCAATCCTGTGCATAAAGACAGCCTTCCATTCATTCAGTTAGGTTTATAATGCTTAGAATAGCTGTACCAGTTGAATAGAATGAGTAGTGCTAATGGCTTATTCTTTTGTTGATTTCTGGTTAATTTGTAGGTGTTTGAATAGTGCTTTTGTAGTTAATACAAACCAAGTTTTTCATTACAAGAAGAGTCAAAGAAATTGGCGTGTTCAGACGAGACAGCCACGAGTCACCCGTGTCACCGAATATTACCTATAGTTCAGACGCCTTGGCCCTCCAGCGCAGTATCTTCCTGCCAAAGCCACCGAAAGAAAATCAATAACGGCTGAAAATTCTCTTGTGCATTCCTATTTACTCAACTGTTGGCTAAACAAATCAAATACATGGATATGCACAAGCAATGCGAGCTTATAGGCCCATCCTAATTTTGATAGACGCGAATTTTGCGAACATAAAGAACCACCTCAACTTAATACATGCGAATAAAGCGAACGTAAGGACCCACCCCAATTTGATACACGCGGGTACTACGAACTTGATGATCCACCCCAATTTGACACACCCCGCCTGATGCGAACTTAAGGACACTCCAAATTTGAAACACGTGACTAATGAACATGTAAGGACCCCTCAGATTTGATACACGCGAGTGAGTACTGCGAATTTAAAGAATCACTCCAATTTAATGCACTCGAGAACTTTAGTTGATATTTGGTAACTGGAACTAAATTGTCAGTTGTTTTTTCCCCATGACACATTTACTTTAAACGAAATACGTCCTTTGAATAATTGTTTCTTAAGTCTCATTTGGTTTACAATGTTGGAAAAGGCAAGTCAAGGATAGTTAATAGGAACTATCGACCAATTCGGTTAATTTTTCAAAAAGGTATGATGGGTGGTATTCCGATAAGTTTTTGGAAATGTGAACCTGCTTACTTATTGCATACGCAAATGTAATTAAGTTGACATATTGTTCCCCTTTGTTAATTTGGTTGTTTAATATTAACTCCAAAGATGTCATTTTCGTTATCACATGTAGTATTTGCACCAAAAATCAGGGCTCAGATTAATGTTGTGTTTTGCCGTACAGCTTTTTCGGAAATAGCAGCCCAGAGAAATGGACAGTCATACTTAGATGGTGATGGTTTTTTTTCACTCCGATGACTAGTAGGGGAAACCTTCGGTATTTGTAGTCATAAATCCCCACTATTCATACAGTTCTCAAGTATGGGTGCCACTCCCAGAATAGACATATTGCTCGTTGGCACATTTCTTTACTTTTTGCTTTTAAAAAATGTTATCCAGGGACTGAAATTTTTAATTTAATCAATAATTTTCCCAGCCGAGCGGAGTGAGTAGCTGTCGTAAAGCTGTGGGCCATCATTTCCGGGGCTGGAAACGCCGAGGTTTTAGTTGCTGGAGCCTCTACCATCTTTGAGAGGGGATGTAAATCATCTTAAGAGAGATTTTCAATGCCAAGTCGCCTGATGTATTCTTTTGTTTGTTTTCTTTTGGAAATCGAATAAACAATCGAATGAAAACAATGTGTACATTAAAATATCCAGGTTGAGGTGACATAGCAGTGCAAATGGTTACCATTCAAGTTACCATTCAGATGTATAGTTGAATGAACACTTTTAATTTTTTTACACCGCCGTACCATTAGAATTGAGTACCTTAAAGTAGTTGTGCCCAACATTGTCGCACAGCTTATCATAATTGATTCGTTTTTGTAGTATCAAGTTTCTATTTCCACATCTTCACTCTTTTAGGCATGATTTTGTCCGATGTTCGATGACCGACCATTGTCTCAGAGGCAGTCCGTATTTTACAGCTATTCTATTAACTTGATTTTTAATAGTTTGATAAGACAAAATGATAGCTTTAGGGTTTTTTGTAACTAATATGCAGATATTTAGATATGCAACGAATTCTTTTAACCGACCAGCGTCATCGTAGAAGGTTATTTTCCCTGAATTAATAATATTTGTTTAAAATTATTTGGCACCATGACTAGTAATTCATGAAAGGTGAGTAAACTGTTTTTATTATACCCGGAAAATGCCTCCCATGTATCTCATAAAATGTACCCATTGTATACAGATCCACAGGATTAAATTTAGAAAGCAAATCCTTCGTGAAATAATCGGAGTCGCCTCACATTTCATGCTGACAATTGTACATTTGACCATCAAAATGACAAAAGCTCGCCATTTTTTCATAGTATATTAACGCCGGCATTTGAACATTAATTCGAGCCCAGAAAATATGCAAAAGCCATTGTAAACCGTGTCCGTTTAGCACAAAAAAAAAGCGACCCAGGTTGGTCAAGCATTTTTTTCATTTAACTCCCCAGGTGGGTAACTTTATATCATTCGTGTCAGTTCTATTGGTATAAACTTGTAACTTATTAGCATTGGTATTTTTAAGTCATAATTGACCAGATGATTATCTGCTGTCGTATTTACAGCTAAGTATAATATTAATTTCACCTAACATTACCTAGAAAATATAGCTTAGTTTTGAGAAGTTATAAAAGTACTTATAGTTGATTTTATCAGTTTTGTATATATAATTACTGGTACGTACAGACAGTCATTTATCAGTATCATTTTTCCATAATGCTAACCATGTCGGAAAGCATAGTAGTCCTTGGCTGTTATAGCTTTCTGTATAGTTGTTCTTACTATAGAAAAAGTCGTTACTTTACATCCCACAACTGATGTAGACCCAACAACGCCATCTAGAGCATTATTCTTTGCGAATCTGCATTTTGAAGTCGTTTTGACAGGTTTTTTTAACGATAGCTGTAGATTATTTTGCAGACAGATTGTTATTCACCTTCGTGTTGAACAAGGAATGCCTGGTACGGACATTGACAATTATTAACGCATTTGTAATTGAAATAAGTGGGGTTTCCTGCGCATTTGAATTTTGTCAGATCGTTACCCGCTTCAGGAAAGCTATGAATACATAAACCATGAGGATCGTACGAGTTTTGAAAGTCCTCATTGACATTGTGATTATTTAGGGTCATACAGACAAGACATAAGAAAAATCAAAGAACTTACAAGGACTACATTTCTGACTTTGAACCGATTTTATTATTTACGATCTAGAGTGGGTCTTGTAATTGCGGCTTTTGAGAACCTCCTCTGGGTAGGTTGATAAGTCAAGGGTATTATTTTTGTGGGCACATGTTGTAAAGAAAAACAAAACATCGCTACATCGTTTGTTTGTTTAAGAAATGGGTTTTCCACGGTAGAAGGTTTTGTGCTATTTTCTTTCTCACCTTTCTCCGCCGTCTCCTGTTCGGGTAGCTTGTGCCTGCCAGTTCTTCACCACAGTCTACCACTTGCTCGTATCAAGCGCATCCTCCTTCTGTAGGCCACACACTTAGAGGTCTCAACTGATCGTGTCATCTTAGCTTTCTCCTTTCCGTCATCTTCATCTCGGATGATCTTCTCAGATCAAAGTCCGCCTCCCTTCTACGCACATGCCCAAACCATTCTAATCGGTTCCTTCTCATAAGGTCTGTAGATATTGTGCTGTGGAAAAGCAAAAGAAAGGAGCACAAAGGTTAGCATTGCAAATGATGAAACAGAAGATGAAAGTAAATATTTTTTTTGGCTGATCGTAAAGATACCCTTCTTGTCAATACTGATGTTGGTTTCTGTTGCTTTGTTTGATGTGTTTGGCCGGGAGACTTAAAAACGAAAAAAGTACGCTTTTTCTTGATTTTCAAGTTTATATTTTATCATGTTTTTTTTATTTGTAGTTACACACGCAATTTGAAACTGATAATTGATATAAAGTCCTCTTTAGTTATAAATATTACATAAATATTATAAAGACCCCCGAATAAATATTAAATAGCCTAACGGCTTCCTTTCCGCATCGCATTCATGTAGATGTATTTCAGGAGCTGTTTTAAAAACTCTACGTTCAAATGTAGTTAGGAAACCCGATACTTATTCACAGACTCTATGATTTTGAATAATATTCATAATCTGTCCGGTACGAGACGTTTCTAAACAGTATGCGAAATTTGTACTTTTAGGTATTGGTTTCCGCGAGATGAATTCGAAACATTCAATGCGTGCCTTGACGTTAGAAATGTGGGTAATAATTTTCCCATTCCTTAAAAAAGGGAAGTTGAAAATAGCATATTAGTGTGAAAATGCTCTGTGGTGACCTTACTTAGCATTATGGCTCGTTAATTACTTTCCTTATTATAGGTTTGGTTTTTAGAATTTACCTGTTAATTGGTGTTTAATGACTGTATTGAAATCATTTTACAGCAGTTGTATATTCGTGAATGTGTGTAAATACAGTATTCCTGAAATTCGTTCCTCAAATTTGCTGTTGCCTTGCGTATAAGTTTTGTACATAAACTCGTGAACATACAGAAATGATTATGAAGGGGTGGTATTAAGGCAATAACTGGTTGGTAACAGACTATGTGTGATACTTAGCGAGCAGGGTGGGTTGTCAGCCTGATTGGGAGGACCTTCATAGTGAACTGTTGTGTGTAGGTTTTAGTGAAGACAGAAGTAGCTACTGCATATGAATGGGTTGCTTTGCAATTTTTTTTCTGTGAGTTATATTGAAAAAATAGTAGTGAGTGTTATCTTTTGCTTAGTTATATGCTGTAATATTGTATTGAGAAGGTCTTCGTTTCTTTAGTTTGTTTGCCTGAAACAAATAGTAAGCTTGTTGTTTTCTGTTCGTTGTTAAATGTTTGGCTTTCGTTATTTACGACAAGAATCGCAAAAAGGAATGGCATTTTGTAGCAACTAACAAGTTGTTGTGCAGCGTGTTGTATTGTTTCCTATATATGATGCAGTGAAATACCTTATTCTCTGAAAATAAGCCGCGTACCACGCCCGATTTAAGCGGCACATCCTTGAAGCCTGGTGCTTTTAAATTTTAGTAAAAATGTACAAGGAAGACCGCACCCAGTATGTGAAAGATATGAGAGAACATTAAAAAGTAAAATTCGATTTCCCAATCCAATATTTTTTGGAAGGAAGATTTTAATATGATCATTTTACACTCATTTTCTCGTGTACGTGTTTACCTATGTGTGTTTTCTTTCTCGTGTAATTGAGTCGCAGTAATTTAACTCCATGTCATTTGTCATTCCTTGTACTTTTTAATGAAACACGCAATTTAGTTTGGTACAATAAGGTATACTGTTAAACAAACAGCATTTGTACAACAGATTTGTCTAGGCAATACACCCGTTCTTTTTAGAAATAACCAATAATAGGTCTGTTGTTCGTAACAAGTTGTTGTGAAAGCATTTCACATCTACAGACCATTGATGATTATTGTAAGGTACAAATACAAGTTAGTATTACTATTATATTTCATGTATGAATTATGCTTATCGTAGCCCATGTCGAGTTTAACTAGCAAAATATTAGGCTGTTGCAGCATACGCAATGCCATTTTGGCATTCCTTTTATTAAGATATTTGACGTAGAAGGCAGAACTTGAAACATACAGTTTGGTTTCTTCATGTATTTTAAAGATTTCCTTGCTTATTTGAAATAAAAGGACTGACGCAAAGCACACACTCTGTCAGAGACAATAGGAAAAGAGGGGCTTTTTTCCAGCACAAGATATTTTTTGCAAAGTTATTTATTCTTGAAGTTGGTCAGAAATCATTACAGTTGATCAACATGTAGAGGCTTGTAACTGACTGTGGAATACGCGTACCGTAAAGTATTGCACAGAGTACAAGCTTGTTTAACAAAAATTTATGTTTTTAACGAAGGTAGAAAGGTAGGTAGATTGGTAACTGTTGGTAACCTCTGAACTAATAGGAGTCTAAACTGTTTTGAGGACCAATTTTCCGCATTCAAATAGCTACTGTAGAAGATACACAAAAAGTATAACGATTGTTACGTGGTCTCCTTGAAGAAGGCCGTCAAATTACCTTTCTTGATGCAAAAAAATGCTGTTAACTAACATTCCCTTGACGATCTTTACCTCGTTGTCTCACTTATATCAATATTGAAGCCGCGTGTCTGCAGGTATACCGCACATACGCTTGTATACCGCGGATAAAAATAGTGTGTAGAAACGTAAATGATCTGACTAACTACAGTGGTGCTCTTTGTCAGTGCTATGAAGTTTCGTTTAGCCTTTTTTTTTCTTGCGATTTAAATTCAGCATGCTGAGTGAGTTTGGTTATGTAGTAGATTGTTTGTTAGAACATATTCTGAAGTGGTGTCCTGATCATCCCTGATGGCAATTATAGTAGCGAGAAGAGTTGCCAATTTCCCCCTAGTTATTTGATACCCACTTTTGACACACTCGCTTGGTAAAATCTTTTATTTTTGGTAAATTCCACACGCATGACTTTATTTTCCCAACATCACCCAATTCATATTAATAAAATGTAAAGCTTTAAAAATATTTTCTAAATTCTGTAGTTTGAAACCGTCGAAATCTACCGGTTTATCTGAATTACTCGAGTGAATTGCTCTTTTAATGGAATCAGATCCCTTTTACAGAAATGAAAACTGGTCTAGAGGTTATTTTAGTACGAGCGGACTGCACCATACGAGAAATAATATTCACTGAGGACAGGTCTGCAAGGTAGCGACTTCCACAAAGAATAGTTGAAAAGAAAAGTTTCCGTCTGGCGCCAGTCGATGTTGTTTAGGCAGAAATTGAATTGCTAAAACCATTTTAACGCTGTGGAGGTAAACAAGGCTATCAATCCTTTTTGGAATTTAGTTCGTAGTGATCTATCCCTGCCACTTGCTTCTAGATAATAATGTCAAAGTGCTTTGAACATAATTGGTCGATATTGCAAAAAACGCTGAAGAGCCCATTAAGCAGAAAATGCATCGTTTCAGTAGGCAGTTTAGTAAGCATGAAAACCGTTCAACATTAAAGACGAGAGCAACATTTTATTGTATGCCAATTCGGCATACGCTTTAGATCGTACTATAGCTGAAAACACATTGAGTGTCAACCAGTCTCTGTAATTTTATGGCATCGGTTTTCTAAGATGCCTACGAAACACTGCTTTTGTGATGTGGTATTGGTTTTCACACAAGCTATACAATTGCAGTACTCCTCCAGCGGAGTACTAGAACCCCTTTGTAAGTACTGAATACCCATTTTTCCCCAGTTGGCAGCTCGAGTAGATGTATATGGTATTTTGTGTTTGCCAAGAGGCAATTGGGGATTTTTTTTTTCTCTTTTAAATGAGAAATTTGTAATCGTAGGAGAGAGTTGCTAGTGAAAACAGCACAGAAAAAAAATATTTGCGTTTTAATTTGTCAGTACAAAACATTTGTATTATAATGAATGCACAATTAGGAAGCGGCCAATGCTCGTCAAAGTAAGCAGGCGCTGGTGATTTTCGGCACCAAAGGCATGCACTGTTGGCGCCCTTCTCACAGCAGTTTCCTCCCTGGTGTTGATAGTATTTCTGTTTCGTTCTGCGATTTACATCTGTTATTCTTCGTTTCAAAGCGATGCACATTGTAAAATTCACGGAAGCCAACCTGCTTCATTTCTTCTGTCTGTTTCGATTTTTTTCCCTGTATTTCGAAACGACTTAATCCATCTTATCTAATTAAATTTTTTCCCTTAAGTTGTGTGAAAATACTTTTTTTTATTTAAGGTCTTGCCACTTTAAGCGAAAAGAATAATACGAGTTGGATATTGATACAGCACTGTCCAATTTGCCAACTACGAATCTGATTTTCTGTTGGAATATGCTTGTGATCACACGTTTCAGTTTTTACGTTATATGTTTCTCGTTTCGAAAACGTTCAGCGATTGACAGCATGTTGTTGATATTTTACAAGCATGCATAATTTTGACAAGCAAGTAAGCAAAAATCTCGTGTCCTTATTTGCTTGGTGGATTTCGTAATACTAAATCGCTCTCAACATGCATTTGAAGATTTTTTCGAAGCAGCTCGTTCTCGTCATGGCTGTAGATAAAGTGCTTGTATTTGATTTTAACCATATTCGATAAAACAAGACTGCAGGAAGAAACAACGCAATACTTTGACATACACAACATCTCACACCTCAGGGATTTCACCGGACATGTCTCTGCGACCTTAGATAGGTTCGTTTGTTGTCCAAGTTTCCATTATCAGGCAAGACGGGATTAGCCTCTCGCCCAACCCTCCTCCTTTCTCATCCAGGCTTGGAACTGTCCATGGGGGAATTGTTAGCAGGTGTAATGGGCCACATCCACTTGGATTAATCACACCAACAGCTGTGGATATTTATGCTAGAGCTCTCTGAATGGCCTCGTAAGCACTTCAACATCAAAGAGTTTACTATTTACCATCATTTTCTCAGTTCTCGTCATAACTCAAATCATCACGTTCAGTATTGTTCACACTTCATCATGGTGTCATCCATGTTAGGTTGTTTCAGGAAGGTATCCTTTTGTTAACTGATATTAATTTTATCCCCATGTTTGGTCTGATTTCTGTATTAACTTTGTAATTTTTATGCCACTGCCTGCTGTCGTTTATCATTTAATTTTGTTCACGCAGTTTATAACCTCGGTTGAAAATAGGATCAGATTATTTGAAGGGGGTTATTAATGAAGCTATGAGATATGGCATACTTTTGTGATGCTTTTACTTTGATGATTTTGCCTCTCAGCCGAACTTGATTTGCTGCATGTGATTGGGACTATGGTTTTTTGGTGCTTTTGATCCTTCATTTAAAATACTGTAATTGGCTTGGAAGGCTGAAGCAAAATGGATTCTTTATTTATTGCAGTGGGGAAGATTCCATTTTACCTAGGATATCAACCTTAGCCCAAAGGAGACGCGTCTAGTTTGCTGGGCACTGCACGTGCCTCAGATGAACCTGTGTCGTCGTTCCTCTTATGAATTCAACTAGCATCACCCAAGCGGTCTCGACAGCTCTCCTTTCCAGACCTCATATGTAGGGACACCTCCATCGTCAAGGAAGACCTAACAGCTATGACCGGTGGGGTATACTGGAAAGGTGGTGTGAATTCAATCTGGACTGAGGTCGCACGATGATGATGATGGATTCCAGAGGTATAAATGTTCCATTCAGGCCGTTATTTGTGAAGTGAACTCAAGGCTTGTAATTATAATGTAATCAGTCTACCTGGAAAACTGTCTTTTCTTTGTAGCTTATGTTCATATGGTTTTTTTTAAAGGAGTAGAAGTATTTATTGCCTTATTTGTCAACCAACACTTGCAGTCTTAGACCTTTAGGAGTATTTTCAACTAATTGTTTAATGATCAAAAGAAAAAAGTCATTGGTTGGCGTCAGGTAGGACATCCGGCCAAGAAATTCCTCACTGCCAAATCCAAGACCCTGTGAAGGGCACCGTCTGAGCCCCAGTTACTGGGGGAAAATGACGTTAAAAATATTGTTTAATGATAAATTCACGCCGCAGCAGTTATATTTCAGCTGAAGTACTGTGTAGTTTCATCAGTTGGAGGTGCTGCGGGAGTTTTTTACTTCACCTAGCCTGTTTGCTCGTCCTGATGCAGTAATTGAAACAGGCCGTCATGCTTTTATATCCTCGTGAAGATAATGAATTATTTAATGCTCTACCCATCTTAAACTAAGTCTTCATTGCCTTGATAATTTATAAAGAGAAAGGAGTCAAGACAATTCAAATTTTGACGAGATGTAAAAAAAGAAAGCCGACCTTGCAAATCTCTACCTATCAAGGTTTTGCACATTAGAGCTGTTCCATTTCATTTGAAATTTTAAAAAATTGAATGCGGTGGAATAGAATGTATATATTAATCAAGTTATTGAACTGATGAATTCTACGTTTCTGAATAAACAAATTTGACATTTTTTCCCTGTGACTGTACACATAACATGATCAGATATGCAAGGAGCTTTTCTCACAATACTATTGGAATTTTTATCAGAGAATTTAAAGCCAATATTAACAGATTCCACCTGTAAAAAAGTAATTCTAATCCAATATTTTAACTTTATTTTGTGTAGTAAACTGGACACTTGGGAGAAACCATTGGGTATTCAGAAGCAATGAAATGGCGTTCCCTCACAAAGAATAACTAGTGATCCACGCTTAAATACAAATTATTAGAAAGTCAATTTGTTTCTACAAGCTGACAAAAGGAACCAGTTGATGGTTTAAGTTGTTTGTAAATGTAAATATGAAGTTGATTTGGTCGTTCGGGCTAGATTTTCAACATCTACTCAAAGCGAGAAAAAGGTTCTAACCAAATAAAGGGCTTAAACATTAATGAGGACGTAGTTTTAACAGAAATGTGATCCTAAAGAAGAATAGAGAAAATTCCTTACTTTTACAAAACTAAAAAAAGAGATTATTTAATTCATTAAAGCTGTTTTTACCACTCCAAAAAACGTTGACCAAGCAAAGAGAGATCTATCACTTATTTTGAAAGAGAGACAGAGAGACAGAGAGAGAGACAGAGAGAGACAGAGAGAGAGAGAGAGAGAGAGAGAGAGAGAGAGAGAGAGAGAGAGAGAGAGAGAGAGAGAGAGTAAGAAAGAGACGGAGAGGAAGAGAGAGAGATTGTTTAATTGATTGTTTGATTGAATGATTGATTGATTGATTGATTGATTTAATAAAATACATGCTTAACCTCTAGGAACATAGGGCCTTTAGACTTTTAAATGACCCCGACACTAGCTTTAAGAAGGTGGTTTTTGTTAAAACAAATATTATTGAATAATTGAAAATCGGTCAAACTACCACAAAAATTAAAATCACACCACAGCTAAACTAGTGACTTAAAGTGAGGGGAAAAAAAGAAGTAAATAAATAAATAAATAAATAAAGTGAAATCCTTTTACTTTTGGAAGTCGTGTTAGAACGAATGTTCTTACTACTTAAGACCCGACAGTGTTTATCTTTAAAAGGTTGAACAAGTTTTCGGAATGATCCAAAGAGCTAAGACTGGACAGTGTCTATTTTGACACAGTTTGGATAAGCTGAAAGAATGATTCCACATGCCAAGACTCGACAGTGGATTTCTTGAAAGCTTGGGATAAGTTGCAGAAAGCAATCAAGTAGTTAGGGCTCGACAGTGGGTGTCTTATCGAATTTGGATAATCCGTTGATAAATTGTAGATATGATCCAAATAGTTACGAATGGACAGTGGATAGCCATAGGAAATCGTATAAGCTGTAGAAATGATTCCAATTGTTAAGAATTGACGATGGATACCTTATAAAATTTGGATAAGCTGCAGCAGTGATTTTTTTTGTTAAGATACGATCGTGATACCTTTGAAAGGCTCTGGCAATTACCTTTACCTGTTTGAAAAACAACGAGCATTAAACCTCTTCTTACCTTAAACTTTATAATGTAGTCGTCAAGCATAACTGTATAAAACTTAAAGCTATTGGATGTGATGAGTAATAAATGACGTTTTCTGTAAAATGCTGTGATAAATAGGACATGTGGCCCAGTACACCTATACAGTAAAGCTATTAACAATTACCCCGAGCCCGGATGAGAAAGGAGGGGGTTTGGACGAGAGGCTAATCACGTCTTCCTGTTACAAAATGTCTGATTACGGAAACTTGGACATTAAGCGAACCTATCGATGGTCGCAGAGACATGTCCGATGAAATCCCTGAGGATGATAACCTAAACAGTGAGGACGCAGATATGACAGCTGGGGATGAAAACCTAAGGGGAGTTTCCAACTCAAAAATCGCATGTATGGGATCATTACTCGGACCAGATGAGTTTATCCGTGTGGGCTGCTGGAACGTAAGGACCATACCACTAGGAAGACTGCAATAGGTGCCAGAAAAGAAGTCTGCCGAACACAACATGGCGAAGAAGTGCGGAGGTGGAAAGAAATCAATTGGAATAGCAAACATGGAGTGAGGTTAAGACAGTAGCAAGAGATCAAAAGAGATGGCAGAAGATGCTGGCAAGCCTTATGACTCGACCACGACTCAAAAAGGATAAGTAAGTACACCTAGTAACATATTTTCTTGGATAGAAGTCACCCTTGAATAGAACCCACCCTTTATTAAATGAATGATTGATTAAAACCTCATTAGGATAAACGATAAGAATTAATAAATTGTCTCGTTGTGGCATGATGCTTATTTCACATTCCTCTGCTATTTTATCTGTTTAATTTAATAATTTACCAGAGGCGGATTAGAGGGAGGTTTCCGGAGCTTCCGGAAACCCCCTTTGACTGGCTGGCTAGTTGGCTAAAAAAGGGTGTTAGTTTTGATAAGAAAATATCACGTGCGAAACCGCTCAGTGCGAAGCAATCTGACCGCCAAAACACGTCATCTTGTTCTCTGATGTCTGTTCTCCGATAATGTTTTTAATTATTGTTTGTGATCAGATCTACAAGCATTAAGAGCAGTTTCTGTTTTGAACGCGTTTACGTGGTAAGGTAGGTGATGATCTCTGATATATTGATTACTGATTAAGTATATTTGTGTTCTTTGAATTGTTGGTGTGCTTTTCATGGATGTGGTTCTGAAATTTAAGACTATTAAAATGCAAGAGCTTGTTTTTTCCTTTTGATTTAATTTTTTTATTGTGTGCATGTGCTACTCCACTCTTTATCTTTTTCTTGATATTCTTTTGTAAATTATCTGTTGCATGTCTTCGCAAAAGTAGGCTTTTTTGCGAAGACATGCAAAAGAAAATGGAAACCTCCCTCCAGGAGCAACAGATCTGCCCCTGCATACATTATCTACTTGATCGATTTCACTAATTTTGAGGTAGTCGTTGAGCAGCCCGGGGTTTTAGAGACTCATGAGCCTTTATCCTATCTATTGAGAAAAACGACGATATTTTTAAAGAAACATTTCATCCCATTCTTTGCTCTGATCACCGGGAGGTGCTCTTTCTCTTCTTATCGGCTTTTTAGTGTCATTGAACAGGCTTCTGGTTTTCTTCCCTGTTATCAGTGATCCCAACATGTATTTTTTATCTATCTTGAAGAACATTAATTTAATTTTGGTTTTGGCTTTAAATACACGACATAAAATTAAATATTTGAAAGCCTCGAGGAGAGAAAAATAGAAAGAGAAAGCCATTCGCATTTTGTGCTTTGATTAATTAACGGAGAGGTTTGCTTGCATTGCAGTAAAATAAGAGTCGTTTATTGAAGAAAGAAGATCTATTCAAAGCAATGTATCACAATGATGTGTTGGTTTAGTGGTTAAGTGGTTTGTGGGTTTTTAGCTGGCTTATTTTTCAGTACGATTTTTTTCCTGCCCAGGACACATCCATTTCTTAACCGCTACCGTTATGACACTTTGCCACACCTTAATTCCTTGGTTTTGAATACATTCCAGAAATTGCTTTTCACTAGCTTAAAACAATAAACTCAATTATCCAAATTCCTATGTTTCTACAATCTGGTTATTACAAAGGTTACAGTTGATTTCGCTTGCCCAAACCTGCCCTTTATTAGGGGTTTTTTAACACTTGTGATGTTAATGCAAGTCAATTATCCAGATAATTCCCTCTGGTGATATACCTTTCTTCCCAACTATAGGTTTAAATGACGTTAAAACATACAGAGATTAGGAAAGTAGAGATGTTGTTTCTAGGCAATTAAGGGGAATTTCTTATGGAATGGAATGTAATCGTTGCCAGCTTATCTTGGCAAGGCTCTATGGTAGTCATGAACTCTACACTGCTGGAGTTAGATTGCATTTCGTACATTCTTAGTTAGCCACTGATGGAGCTTGGACATTCCCCCCCTGAAATAAATTGGTCTCACTGTTCTCCTTACGAATACTAACGTCTCGGTCGTTAAATAAAACACCTCAATTTTTTGTCAAAATTTTGCGGATTTGCGTGACAAGCGGAAGAATGCAGGAATTGGAGATTGACCTGATTAGAATAACTTGAATGGAGTCAGATGACTTCTGTTAACCCTACCTCTGCATTATTCTATTTTCTATGAGCACTTCAAATCACTGTATCTAAAATTCGGGAAAGTCGAGTGGACGTCCAGGCATTTACCAGGTCAAACTAGGGCCAGCTAAAATATTCATAGCTGATATTTCATTGTCCTATAAAGGGAATCGCAGAAATATTACAAATATTTCTGCACCGAACTGGTTTCGAGCCAGTGGCTATACCTATCATGCCTGCATGTTGTGTCAGCACCTGAGCTATCGGTGCTTCTTCAGTAGTTTTATTCGTGATTTTTAATGTCTTTTTTTCTATTTTGTGTACATACCTTACTTAAAGTGATAACATTCCACCGTGAGAAATTTTATATGCAAACAAGTTTTGTTTTTTTTAGCTCAACAACTTTTAAATATTTAAGTGTGACACATTAGGACACCAATACTATTGCTCTTTCCTCTCTCTCCTCTCTCTCCTCTCTCTCCTCTATCTTCCCTCTCTCTCCTCTCTCTCTCTCTCCCCTCTCTCCTCTCTCTCCCCTCTCTCCTCTCTCTCCTTTCTCTTCTCTCTCTCCTTGGAACTTTACAAAAGAAAAAGCCATTGGTAGTCGACAGGAAGGACATCCAGGGCAAGAAATTGCTCACTGCCAAAACAAAGTTCCTATGAAGGGCACCGTCTGAGCCCCAAATACTGGGGAAAAACGAAGTTAATCCCTATAAAAAAGTGACCCCTATCAACATCAGGTTGCCTTCTAAACCATTTTAAATGACAGAACAAATAGAACACAAAAGTGGTCAGCAGCTTTTTGTAGATTATTCTTCGGTTTCTCAAGAATGCTAACAATTAATTTAGAATCAAGCCAAGTCAACGATCCTTGAGTTCCTCCGGAATGTTAACGATCCATCTGGAATAAAGCCAGCTATTCCCGAGGAACAGTAATGATTTATATGAAGTGGATAATCGAAATGAATCATAGCTTTTAAATTGTTAATGGAATTCTTAAGGATACCTTTGTATGACGTATATGAATCGGTTCTTTCTTGACCCATGTTTCAATTGATTTGACGAATTGATATATAGAGTACTAAATAGTGCCTGCACAGCAAGCACTCTTTTACATACCTCATGATTAACCCGGAAGTAGTGTATATGAGTTATCAATTTTTCTGTATAAGATGCAAGACAATATAAATAGGTCCAATTTAGTAGGCAAATACTCCGCTGTTTCCTTTCTATAGTTAAAATTCACTTGAAAGCAGGATCCATGTGGCATCACCATACACATCAAAGACCTTGATTATCCGGCGAACGGTAAATAGCACCTAAAAATTAATTAAGAAAATAATCATTTTGAACTAGCTTTTAGATCTAAGCTATCAATAACGTTAACACTTGGTGTGAGGTGGTTCCGTTAAACGAAAACACACACACACACACACACACACACTCACTCACTCTCTCTCTCTCTCTCTCTCTCTCTCTCTCTCTCTCTCTCTCTCTCTCTCTCTCTCTCTCTCTTTCTCTAAACAGATAAAAGCTTGTGTAAAAAAAATTTTCGAATTGAGCAATGTGTACTTCAATGAGGTGTAAATGTTAAAATCAAAATTAATCATTGAAATCATATAATCTAACATTTCGTTTAAAATTTTAAAGAAAAATTTCATTCCTTAGATTTCCTGGCAGATTGTTGAAAACACGTGCACCTTGATAATAGGAGGATTTTCGACCAGCTTCAGATTTAATCTGAGGAAGACGGATCGTGGATTTGTTTCAACGGGTATTGATACCGTGTGATGTAACTTCGTACTGTAGGAAGGGTGTAGTATCAATTCCATTAATGCATTTGAATACGTCAATCGATAATTTACGTTTGCGTCCAGCTTTTATAATTGGGCACCTGCTCGCTGTTTCGCCAATTATCCTTTTTCCACGACATAGATTTTCGAAAGCATTACTCCACGTTGTGCTTTGCCCAAGGAAAATATTGTAGTAGTACAGAAAGATTGGCTTTATTGTGGCGTTGTAGATGGTTTCAGCAACCGATGGTGAAATTCGATGTCGTACTATGCTCAGGAGTTTGATTCTGGAGCTGATCTTTTTAGATACTTTGGAGTAGTGATCTCCTCGTAAATATAAATAAACAAGGCAGCTAAAGATAAAACAGTGTTCGAATCTTTATATTTAACTGTGCATGATGTAGGAGCTATTTTTATTAGTTTCTGCAGGTCAAATTACCAAATTTGTGAGTGATGATATTTTGAAACCCTGCTTGAGACTAGCTACAAGCAGCTACTGTCCGGATATTACAGCCCTACTACCTACTTAACTGCCCCACTGCACCAGGCTACCGGCCAGCTGACCTGGCGCAACCCTCAGGGGAGGCTTTGGATTGTCCACGTTTCTGAAGTACAAGAATCTAGCAGGACAACAACAACACGAAGCCCTGCTTGACTTTATTTAGCTCATGTTGTCAAAGAGGGACTAAAATTGCATTAAATATTCCATTAGGCACATCTCTGCATTACTGGTGTCAATTTGAATTTGCAACATAATGGGCTATAATAGTTTCAGTTACGCACTGCATGAAAAACGTTATTGTATTTATGAAATCAATATATCTTTAGTATTTTAAAAGAAGGTAGACCTTTTTAATCCAGTCATTTTGAAAGTAGCTCACAACCCGAGAAATTTAGGCAGCCATGACCTAGGTGATGTCTCTGAAAAACTAGAAGAGAGAAAAAACCAGTAAGTGTTCCAAACGACTTTAATAACAAGTTTAAAAATGTTTTCTCTGTGTTTTCTAAGCTACGAAGTATTAAATAACATACCTTTGCTCTTTGTTTAATGCAAGTACTACTAACATTGTTAACGTACCTGAAAACACTATTGAACGGTATGAGATTTCTTAAGCAAGTCAGGGGATGTAAATTACCTAGAAGATGAACGAACAGAAACCAGAAAGTCTGGCCTTTGGTACAACTAAAGCAGAGAGGGTGGAAATAGGTGTTTTTGCATTAAAACAGTCTCGAAAATCTCTTAATTAAAAACCTTCAAGTAAACAATGTCGTACTGATTAGCTATTACACAGCTTCAGATCAATTAAAACTGGATAGATAACTAAGAAGAAAGAAAAGAAAAGGAAAAAGCCATTCCAATTCTCTAGATTTAATTCTCTAGATGCTATTGGCGGTGCTTGATGTAAGCATCGTCTAGCCTTCTTGAGAATAAAATCGTGACCGCATGAATATGTCCAGAATAATTCTGATTCACCTTCTTTGTGATAAGAAGCGTGGCAGTGAAATACAAGACAACATTGCCTACTCGGATTTTTTCCCATTATCCACACGATTATCAAGAGTTAACCTACAGATCTTTGATATCTGTAGGACAATTAATTATACGTGCTCTGTACTGAAGTTCTTTTCCTTTTTATCTCTTTGAATAGCTTCAATCACGAAGTAATTCTAATACTCATTTCAATATTCCACTGTCAAGGACACAATATTAGCTTATCTATAAGCTTTCAGACCCCATGTTTGTTACTGTCAATTTTTACCATTTCGGTTACATCTTAAAGAACCAACACACAACATGGAGATAACTACCGCTAGATAAGATAATAGGATCAATATTTATCAATAGCAGTCTCAGCTTACACTAATACTATATGAACTTCCTTTCACTGATGTGTGATTACTTAAAATAAGCCAACTTTATCGTCAAGTGACTATATAGAAGAAAAATAAGACATTCCTATATTAAGGAAAAAAAGTTTGAATAAACTTCATTGCTTCATTATTCCAGAGTTAATTTTCTAGAATTACATCATCAGGAATTTATGTTGTTGATAAAAGCCTTTTATGTATGTCTGTCACACCTTGATCCAAGTTTTCAATAACTGCTGATCCGTATTCTATGACCTACAGTTAAAAAGGCTCTAGGAATGTATGAAGAGAAAACATTACGTAGTTTCTTTATGATTTCTATTATTTTCAAAATACCTAGTGTTTCATTAATATGTCAAGGTAATTGAATTTTTATTTGAAGTGTATTAGACAAGAAATTTACAATGCTTTCTATTTTCTTTAATTTTAACTAATATTCTCTCTTTCCCACACTTCTCATGTCACAGGTATTGACCAAGAATTAAAAAAAATCTGACTTCCCATTGGAAATGGAGTATCACTGACTTTCATGACGGGGGTTATCATCTCAGGTCATTTTCTCAGACTACCAAATATGCAGACTTGGATTTGGCAGTGAGGAATTTCCTGGCCGGATGCCCTTCCTGACTCCAACCAATGGCTTTTTCTTTTGTTAAGTTCCAAGGTCGCCCGCTCGGGGAATCGAACCCGACTTTCTTGACGGGGATTATCATCTCAAGCCATTTTCTTAGACTCCCAAATATGCGGACTTGGATTTGGCAGTGAGGAATGTCTTGGCTGGATGCCCTTCCTGACGCCAACCATTTGTTAAGTTCCAAGGTCGCTCGTTCGGGTAAACGAACCCGGAACTCTTGATTACGGTGCAGTTATACTAACCATTAAGCCACGGCTCCTGACTAAATTTTGAAACGTCCCAGATAATTGGGATTTATGCACATGAAGACTTGCATATTAATAAAGTGTGCCTGTGCGTTAACCACAAGAAGCCTTTCTTATCAGCTTATTCTAAATTTCTCCCATCTGTTAAGAAATCGGGTTCATTTGGGGAAAAAAGTGCGTACTATGATCTATCATTATAGCCCTCCCAAAATCACTTAATTAGTTAATCAGTAGAAGTATCAGACTGCCCCCAAAATTCAAACCTCAAATAATTATTTTAAGCTCTGAGAATCTCAGACCGCAAAGATACTCATCTGACCTACTTTTCCAGCCCCATATGTGTCGTTTTATTTCTAAATGTTTAAATTCACCAAGATGAACTGCAGTAGTGACCGAGTGGTTAAATCAACGGATGACCATACAGGAGGTTTGCGGTTTAAACCGCGGCCACATTCCTGGAAGGACTGCGCCAAATTTGAATCTCCATAAAAGATAAGGTACCACAACGTTTGTGCATGTTTTCGAAGATAGAATTCGAAAAGGAAAGAAACCTATTTATTAAAAAGATTTAAAAGTACAAAGAAAAGAAAATCAAATAAGAAAAGTCAAAGACTTCTGTAGGGTAAAAGACCTTAGAAAGGACTACAACATAGGTTTCATTGAACCGAAAAGAAAAATATATGTTGTCTTATAAGGAGCTCGCATAGTAAACAAAATAAATCTGGCCTTAATTATTTAGACAAAACAAATAGCATAAAAACAGATGCTCCATAAAGACAGGAAAGACTAGAAAAACACTCAAGAGAGTTCAAGCCACTGCCAAGTACCCTATTCCCTTTCATGTTGGGTTTTTACCGATTATTGTACTCCCCTGCATTCAGGCTGATCACGATCATTGCTAAAATTTACCCAATTCATCCTCATGTCACTATCAACGTTACCTGAAAATTTGGGTTAAATCCGTTCATAACTATTCATAACTATTAGAGTTAGAATTTGCACACAAAGAGACAAAGAAACAATAAGACGAAGCGACCAAGAGTCCAAGAGATTAAGAGACTGAGAGACCAAGAGACCGAGACACCGAGAGATCGAGACGTCAAGATACCACGACACCAAGACACCAAGATACCAAGAGAATAAGACACTAAGACACCAAAAGACCAAGAGATCAAGACACCAAGACACCAAGAAACGAAGA
>RDPX01000462.1:234485-252321 GCA_003991215.1 Morbakka virulenta | reverse complement strand
TAAATGTTTAAATTCACCAAGATGAACTGCAGTAGTGACCGAGTGGTTAAATCAACGGATGACCATACAGGAGGTTTGCGGTTTAAACCGCGGCCACATTCCTGGAAGGCCTGCGCCAAATTTGAATCTCCATAAACGATAAGGTACCACAACGTTTGTGCATGTTTTCGAAGATAGAATTCGAAAAGGAAAGAAACCTATTTATTACAAAGATTTAAAAGTACAAAGAAAATAAAATCAAATAAGAAAAGTCAAAGACTTCTGTAGGGTAAAAGACCTTAGAAAGGACTACAACATAGGTTTCATTGAACCGAAAAGAAAAATATATGTTGTCTTATAAGGAGCTCGCATAGTAAACAAAATAAATCTGGCCTTAATTATTTAGACAAAACAAATAGCATAAAAACAGATGCTCCATAAAGACAGGAAAGACTAGAAAAACACTCAAGAGAGTTCAAGCCACTGCCAAGTACCCTATTCCCTTTCATGTTGGGTTTTTACCGATTATTGTACTCCCCTGCATTCAGGCTGATCACGATCATTGCTAAAATTTACCCAATTCATCCTCATGTCACTATCAACGTTACCTGAAAATTTCGGTTAAATCCGTTCATAACTATTCATAACTATTAGAGTTAGAATTTGCACACAAAGAGACAAAGAAACAATAAGACGAAGCGACCAAGAGTCCAAGAGATTAAGAGACTGAGAGACCAAGAGACCGAGACACCGAGAGATCGAGACGTCAAGATACCACGACACCAAGACACCAAGATACCAAGAGAATAAGACACTAAGACACCAAAAGACCAAGAGATCAAGACACCAAGACACCAAGAAACGAAGAAACGAAGAGATGAAGAGATGAACGGACAGACACACGAAGACACCAAGACACCAAGAAGACACCAAGAGACCAAGAGATCAAGACACCAAGACACCGAGACACCGAGAGACTGAGAGATCGAGAGACCAAGACACTAAGACACCAAGAGACCAAGAGATCAAGACACCAAGACACCAAGAAACGAAGAGATGAAGAGATGAACGGACAGACACACGAAGACAAAAATATAACTTCTTTATCGAAGATAAATATGCTCATCTTTGAATAGCTTGTGGTGAAAATGTATTTAGTTGTTGTCTACTAAATATAGCAACCAATGGAAGCAATTTTTTGTGGTTAGTGCAGTTGCATGGTGATCACGGGATGAGTTTAGGAATCTTACAAAAGGCCATTGGTTTGCCTCAAGAAGGGAATCCGGCTATGAAATTCCTCATTCTTTTAATAAAGTCTAGTAAAAGGGAGGCAACTGAGCCCAGGAAATGGGCAAAGGGACGCTAAATCTGAGAACAGGAGAAAAAGTGGTGACATAAGACACATGATTAGAAACAAGCAGTACTAATGGGTTGCATCTAGACTTTTAAAATAGACGTGTTCTGGAAAACAATGAACTTCTTAAACTTTAAAACATTCGCTAAATTAAAAGATACACAAACAATAAATCTTAAGAAAGGTATAAGGGTAGTAAGTAAAAAAACGTGAAGTTGTTACAATTCAAAGATTGTTTTGTGTTGAGAAAGGCTACCAGAAATTCTTACAATCTAAAATAGTATTTCGCAAATTGTGGGTTCACGCAACAGGAACATTTGAGAAACATTTACGTAAGAAAATAACGGTTAAGAACAAAGACATTAATTGGCAGGTAAATGATGAATTTGGAAATTATTCTGTTATTCTATGCATTTCTCAAAATGAAAAAAAAATTGAATGAAAGTACCAGTGTTTTGGTTCTTGCTTATTTCAATATATCAATCAATCCACCAGTGAGCCGTTTTAGAGTCCTTGCGTAGACAACAGTCATGGTTTTCTTTTTGCGACGTTGCTTCAAAATTTAAATAAGCTAAGAGGCCTTAATCTGGTTGTGTGAATTCTGAGTTGAGTGATTCTCCGGATAATGCGGAACAATCCGTTGGTGTGATCCCCGCAACCGCCTTCTTTCAGGTTGAACTGTATTGTTTTGTATTTTGTATTAATCGGCGCATTTTGTAAAACCTGCCGCGTTTTACAATAAAAAAGACTGGTTGTGTAATAAGGTCAGGATCCGATAAAAGATGGGTTTTTAGTACCTAAATCTGATATGTGGTGTGTTTAGTAAAATAGCTTGGATATAGTAGCGATGCTGACCACGCTGATGACATCGTCATTTGGTTTCTTTGTGGTACTGGAGCTCAGGCCTTAACTTAACAACTCGAGATTCGGTGAGCACCATTCCCTCAATATATCAGATTTCAAGTTTAAGATAAAAGACTGAACCGATCTCGAGTTATTAATCCCTTAATTTCAGTACCGTAAATGCAACAAACGATGACGTCATCAATGGGGATAGTTATTTTCGATAACATATTATGCTGTTTTAATCAATCCACCTTGTATCTAACTCAAATAGTAAAAATCTCAAGTCTTTTACAAATGAAAAACGAGGCACATCTTGAATGCCAATGCTTTTTAACTAGAAAACGAGCCTTTTAATCCAAAAATGCGGCAGGTATTACAATATGCGCCGATTATAACAAAACGCGGTCCTTTTCAGTTCTTCAAGCTTTCCTTTACAGAGTACTTGTCCAATAAATAACATCTGTTTGGTATCTGTGGCCTGCAAAAACAGGTCATAAGTAAGACCGCCATGCAGCAATTCCTTGTAGAAAAACCTTCCAATCCAAAGGATCACCACCATTCTGCACTGGAGCTACATCTCACCCAACTGTAGATGGGCTTCCGTACCTCTGCTAACATTCTGTCTCTAACAATCGTACAATAATGTATAAAAGACACCGATAGTAGCGCCAAATGGTTAACTATATGAAAATTGTATTGGCTTCCTGGCAGTAGGAAAGATATTTTTGTTGCTATATGGGCAGCAAGAGTGACTTTTTGACAGGGATTTTCTTCAGGTGAAAGGATAGACCAACTTTATTTCTGGTGTTATTTCATTCCATTTCTTTTAAACGATAAAAACCCCCTCTTCTCTGTAGGTATTAACTGCTCTGTTGCAAATTTGTTTTGTGTTCTTGACTGAATTCACTGATAAACTGAAAAGTATTTTNCCTGGCAAGAAAATCAATCCTACAAAATTCGTCATCTCTTCTTTCGTAATATTGAAAACTTTGTTTCGATCTTGAAATGCTTATACGTTTGTTTCTCGAAACAGAAGGTCGATTACATCATCAAAAACAAGTTCCCATTCAGACACACGTCCCATTCAGACAAATTAGCAAGATGGGGCTTTTCGTTCAGAAGCTTTCCCTGTGCATTCTTTTTTTGGTCGGAAGGAGACACAATGCTGTCAATGTGGGATTTCGTCCATTTAGGAGCAGGTTTTTTTGACAACTTTCTTTCGTTTTCTTTTTCCACAAGACTGAATTGAAGACACATTTTCATCTGAATTATCCAAGTTATCATCATCTTCACTAGCACCATACTCGACTAACTCAAGCTGTACCAATTCTCAATACACCAGCGTCCCCATCTATTTATACTGGAAAGCCCCTTGAAATTGATATTAATCATAACAATAGTCATATTAGTCATAAAACCATTTACATAACTAAGTGTTAAGTAGTCTAAACTAGAATCGACAGGAAATATCAATATGAGTCTCAATTTTGCAAATCTGAAATATGCTAACACTTCCTACCAATGTCTACAATTGTAGACTTCAAAATTTATTGACATGAACTTTTTGTGTAACGTTCAATAACAAAATAAAAGTATGTTTATTAGACAGAATCACCCTTGTAAAGTATAAATACAAACTTTAAAACCGCCTTTACTGCCGGCTACCTCGCCAACACAGCAAAGTGCAGAACGTGGTTGGCAGTTCAGATTTTTTTTAAAATTGGCACACTTCTTACATCTTATACTGACACATATTACCAAACTAAATGTCAGTTTGTAGCTCAACTTGCCTATCATCTATCCTAAAATAACGAGGGACATAATTTAATGCCAAATATGCTCCATGTGTATATAAAACAAGCATTGGATTACAAGTCTACTTTTGTAGACATTAGGAGAATTTGGGTTAATCCCTTAATTTCAGTACCGTAAATGTAACAAACGATGACGTCATTAATGGGGATAGTTATTTTCGATAGCATATTATGCTGTTTTAATCAATCCACCTTGTATCTAACTCAAATAGTAAAAATCTCAAGTCTTTTACAAATGAAAAACGAGGCACATCTTGAATGCCAATGCTTTTTAACTAGAAAACGAGCCTTTTAATCCAAAAATGCGGCAGGTATTACAATATGCGCCGATTATAACAAAACGCGGTCCTTTTCAGTTCTTCAAGCTTTCCTTTACAGAGTACTTGTCCAATAAATAACATCTGTTTGGTATCTGTGGCCTGCAAAAACAGGTCATAAGTAAGACCGCCATGCAGCAATTCCTTGTAGAAAAACCTTCCAATCCAAAGGATCACCACCATTCTGCACTGGAGCTACATCTCACCCAACTGTAGATGGGCTTCCGTACCTCTGCTAACATTCTGTCTCTAACAATCGTACAATAATGTATAAAAGACACCGATAGTAGCGCCAAATGGTTAACTATATGAAAATTGTATTGGCTTCCTGGCAGTAGGAAAGATATTTTTGTTGCTATATGGGCAGCAAGAGTGACTTTTTGACAGGGATTTTCTTCAGGTGAAAGGATAGACCAACTTTATTTCTGGTGTTATTTCATTCCATTTCTTTTAAACGATAAAAACCCCCTCTTCTCTGTAGGTATTAACTGCTCTGTTGCAAATTTGTTTTGTGTTCTTGACTGAATTCACTGATAAACTGAAAAGTATTTTTGATAAATAAAAGACACGATGTGAGAAGAATTTTAAAATTCACGAAGCTTTTCGTGTTCGAGACATATTGTCAACTGATAAAGAAAATCTTAAATCGAAAAAAAGTCACTAAATACATATAAATACACCAATTAGAATGAGTTAATTAGGCAATTTATCACTTGACAATGTTTCGTGGACACGAAAAGCCTCGTGAATCTTAAGATTTTTCTCACATTGCGTCTTCTATTTACCATTCATGTTTGGGGTGAATCAAATCATTAAAAGTTATTTCCAAGGTAGATTCTTATTCCATCAATGACTTATTCACGTTACCTTTTATCGTATAAATAATAAAAAGGTGACACAGTCAAGAAATGAGTTTGCCGGGCTGATACAGACACGTTTCAAGTCGTCTCTGTAATGACAAAGATTTTTGCTGGAGGAAACTACACGAGAGGACGGGACAATATTCACTTCCCCTCTTCCAAACAAAATTAATATCTCCTTACATATCTATCTCTTTCTGTAACTGTTACTTTTTCCAAAGTCTTTTTGTGCATATTTCTTCTGTTAAACCATCATAGTCTTCAGGCATCAGAATTTTCTTTCAGCTATCCTTTAGAGGGGACGAATGCTGTTTTTTGGCTCAATCGTATTTTGGAATAGGACATTAGGTTTATTCTGTTGCTTGTCGTCCCCCAAAATCCAACTCCGCTTCGACGTAGCGGGGGATGGAATACGCTGGGTTATTTTCCTAGCAGGCTAATGGAGCTCTAGTTCCTCTTCCCTATAGGATACATTTAGGGATAGGAGAAGGAAAACTCTGATTCCAAACCAGGGTTCGTCGGAGGAGTGATAGTACCTTACCTCAGCAAGGGCCCCGTGGCTGGGACACGTCCCTACTGATAGACATGGTTCACCATCCAAACCTTACGGCAATTTCACGTGGTGCCCAGCTTTGCCAGCACACTGTGATAGGAGAAGGAAAACTCTGATTCTATACCCACCTGATGCCTTGTAGGTTTTTTCTCCTTCAGGCAAAGGCTAGGAGAAGGAAAACTCCGAAATATAACCATCTGCTGCCTTGTAGGTTAAGCTTCTTCAGGCAAAGGCTAGGAGAAGGTTAACTCTGATTTCAAATCCCCACATATGGGTTAAATATGGAATGTGATGGTGTCACGCTAAAAACACTCGACAGAAGGCAATGGCAAACCACTGTTGTATTTCTGCCAAGAGAATCCTGGCAAACAGAATCAAAAGAATAAAANGTTATTTTTCCAGTAGGCTAACGTAGCTCTGGTTCCTCTTCCCTATAGGGTACATTTAGGGATAGGAGAAGAAAAACTCTAATTCTAAACCAGGGTTCATCGGAGGAGTAATAGTACCTTACTTCAGCAAGGGCTCCGTGGCTGGGACACGTCCCTACTGATAGACAAGGTTCACCCTCCAAACCTTACGGCATTTTCACGTGGTACCCAGCTTTGCCAGCACACAGTGATAGGAGAAGTAAAACTCTGATTCTATAACCACCTGCTGCCTTGCAGGTTTTGCCTCCTTTAGGCAAAGGGTAGGAGAAGGAAAACTCCGAAATATAACCATCTGCTGCCTTGTAGGTTAAGCTTCTTCAGGCAAAGGCTAGGAGAAGGTTAACTCTGATTTCAAATCCCCACATATGGGTTAAATATGGAATGTGATGGTGTCACGCTAAAAACACTCGACAGAAGGCAATGGCAAACCACTGTTGTATTTCTGCCAAGAGAATCATGGCCAACAGAATCAAAAGAATAAACATGAATGGTGTTACAGGGACCTCATCCAAAGATGTAGGTATCTCACCCGGTAGGGACAGACGTGCGCGACAGACGTCACCTGGTTGTCATTCTGCTACTGTCAGCAACAGACATTTACTAAAAGTGGGGACATGGAACGTAAGAACCATGGCAAAACCTGGAAAGACGGAAAATGTAGTACAAGAAATTAACAAATTGAGAGTAAACATCATGGGTATCAGCAAAATGAGATGGAAAGGAATGGGCAAAATAGCACATGATCAATATACTATCATATTCTCAGGTTGAGAAGTACACATGAAAGGAGTTGGTGTCATACTGGATGCAAGAATTTCAAAGTGTCTCATGGGTTATTGGACTGTGTCTGACAGAATATTATTAGTAAAACTCAAAGGCACCCCACTAGATATAGCCATCATTCAAGTATACGCACCAACAGCAGATGAAGACGAGATAGAGAAATTCTATGATGATCAGGACAGAGCTAAGAAGGAATGTAAAAAGAACGAGATCACTATCGTGATGGGAGACATGAACGCCAAAGTGGGGAGAGAAAGACAAGGTGACACGGTAGGACCACATGGACTAGGAGAAAGAAACGAAAGAGGAGAGGCATGGGTAGACTGGTGGCTAAGATCTGAACAGTGAATCATGAACACGTGGTTTGACAATCACAAACGCAGACTGTGGGCATGGAAAAGCCCTGGTGATAAAGTAAGAAACCAAATAGATTACGTCACTATAAATGGATGATTCAAGAGCTCAGTACAAAACTGCAGGAGCTACCCTGGAGCAGATTGTGACAGTGACCACAATCCTGTAATCGCCACAGCAAAAGTAAAACTAAAAACACTGCAAAAGAAACAATAGAATAAGAAACCAGATTTATCATACCTCTCAACAGATAAAGCAATACAAGAACAATACCGTATTACAGTTATGAACAAATACCAATGTCTGGAAGGTTTGGAAAAGAGCATTTAGAAAGAATGGCAAGCATTGAAAGAAGCAGTAGTTACAACTGCCACAGAAATGTTACCAACAAGAAAGAGAACCGCCAAACAGAAATGGATGACAGATGAGATTCTAAAGCTAATGGAAAAACGAAAAGCATCGAAAGGAATAAATGAAAATGAATACAATGCACTAAACAAAGAAGTGATGGATAAGTGTGTTGCTGCGAAAGAAGCCTGGTGGAACAAACAGTGTGAAGAGTTAGAACGCAAACCGTCAGAAGCTGCACAAAAGATAAAAAACCTAAAGAAACGAGGGGTATGTTGCAGCAGAATAAACGAATGCTTATGACCAAAGAGGCTGAAAGATGGGGTGAATACATAGAGGAACTGTTCTGGGATGAAACATGGATGGTCCACCTATTATGACATTAGAAATAGAAAATGCCATAAAGAAGGTGAAAAGGGGAGAATCAGCAGGACGAGAGAACGTTGCTGTAGAACTGGTCGCAGCTACAGAAGACATTGAAGTGGAAAGGTTAACAAACCTGGTCAACAGAATGTATGACACAGGAGAACTACCACTCGATTTAACAAAATCAGTTTTCATAGCATTACCGAAGAAACCCGCAGCAGTAGAGTGCGAGTTACATAGGACAATAATTTTAATGAGTCATATCATAAAAGTGATCATGCTTGTCCTTTTGAATAGAGTAAAATACAAAGTACAACCAGAGACTTCTGATGTTCAATTTGGTTTTGTAAAGAACAAAGGAACTCGCAACGCAATCTATTCACTAAGAACACTGACAGAGAGATGCATTAAAGTTTAACAGGATGTCTTTTTATGCTACATACATTACACGAAAGCATTTGACAAAGTCAGACATGAAGATCTCATCAGAATGCTGAATGAACTGAACATTGATGGAAAAGACCTATGGCTGATGAGAAACTTGTATTGGGAGCAGACGGCAGCAATGAGAGTAGATGAATGGAAGCAAATAAGAAGAGTAGTAAGACAAGGTTGTGTTGCATCCCCGGAGCTCTTCACTCTATACAGTGAGATGATATTGAGACACTTAGAAAATAAACCTGGAATATGTCTCAATAGAAAGATGATAAAAAAACTTAAGATATGCAGACGACACGGTGCTGATAGCTGGTAATGAAACGGATCTACAAGAACTACTAAACATTGTAGAAAGTGAACGTAAAGGACTGTCTCTCAACATGAAGAAGGCACACAGTATGGTTGTGACAAACTCTACTGATGTCCCATTTTGTTCTTCGAAAGTCAGAAGAGAAACTATCACACAAGTTAACAAGTTTAACTATCTTGGCAGCTGGATATCATTGGATGGAAGGTCACTGATGGATGTGAAGGCAAGGATTACACAAGCTAAGCAAGCATTTTATAAGTTGAAGGGAGTGTTGAAATGCAACAAAATCAGCATGCAGACCAGAATAAGAATCCTGAAAGCATACGTGTGGTCAGTGATGCTGTATGGAGCAAAGGCATGGACTCTTACTAGTAAGCTGGAAGACTACCTGGAAGCTGCAGAAATGTGGTTTTTAAGGAGGAGGATGAAAATAGTATGGACTGACAAAGTAAGAAATGAAGAAGTGCTAAGAAGAGCAGGCACTACAAGAGGACTTTTAAACACCATAAAGTCCAGACAGATGGCATTCGTTGGACATATCATCAGAGATGAGAAGAGCGAACATCTAATTCTCACTGAAAAGATGCCAGGAAAGAGAGGCAGAGGTAAACCGAGAATGATGTATATGAATAACGTTGTAAGATGTATGAGCAAGAAAGAAAGATCTAAAAGAGTAATATGGATTAAGAGAGCTAAGAAGAGAGATGAATGGAAGGCTATGATCGTCTACGCGTGTAACACGCACGGCACATAATGTATGAATGTTGCTTGTCAGCATGCAGGAGATAAAGAGATTGCCAGACTTTTCGCTGGTCGCTCTTACAGCCTAAACTGATCTCTGAGTGATTTGGGGCCAATTTACTAATCTTCCTTTTAATTTATACAATAAAATCAAGTTAGAATTGTATCCTGTTCTCAAATGAAAACTTTCAATGTTTTTACTGTCAATACCAACCTCCTTCAACTACAGGACGGGGACAATTCAAACAGCCATACTTTAGACCAGACTAAAAATATCTTAAGTAAAGCTAATCACAAATGGAGCGCTCTTCCCCAATCCTCTCTTTTGTTTAATATGGCAGTGAAAATTCGCGTGATATTCCATGTTTTCTTATTCCTTCTATTTGGTCTGGTCGATTCTCAGCTAAAAATTATGATAAACAGATGATATAGGATGGTTTTTGTGAAAGAGGCTTGATAATTTTATAAGTGTGGTTGATAAAATGACAAATTCCATAATTGTGATTTTCCATTTCATGGATCCTGGAGCTTTAATAAGTAAATTTGGAAAGCAAGGAAAACGTTACTAGTAGATCTATGACATGTTCTATTTGATCTCCTTTTAATAAATTTCCTTTTCCCAATAATACAATATAATATAATATAATATAATATAATATAATATAATGTAATATAGTATAATATAATATAATGTAATATAATATAATGTAATATAGTATAATATAATATAATATAATATAATGTAATATAATATAATATAATATAATATAATATAGTATAAAGGACGTCAATGGAAAAACGCAACACTTTTCAACACTCTGAATTTCATGATCCCTCAACCAATTTCTAGCTTCAACTGAAGATTGCTATACCATACATATGGCAAAACCAGGACAGAAGTATACCGAACTGTGTATTAAAAGGTCTAGGGGCACACGTAAGTACCCTCATTTCACGTAAGGCACTAAGGGTGGTCTAAGTGATGTATTTGTCTTTTTTAAGCAAGCTGTAAGAGATACTTTGAACGTACACGGTATAAATAAACGCTCCATGGACATTCCTGAATAAGATGAATAAAATATAAACAGTACTTTAGGACATTAACTGACAAACGAATAGGTCTTATACATATTGGAAAAAAAAGAAGATTAAGGGAAACAGTAAGGTTAAAGGTTAAGAGAGCATTAATCTTCATTTTAGTGCAGCAGAAAGCAAAACACTGTAGGTAATTCTTAACTACACAACTTTTTGCTTCATGTTTAAACAGCAATTCTGGATTTTTTCACACTTCACAAGAAAAACAATATTGATTTAGAGATTTCGTGAAGCAGCTGCAACGCTGTATATGTACCAGAACGAGAAGAATTGTTTGAATAGCCCTTTAACGAATATGCACGTGCTGACAAACATAATTCTGTGCAGGTGAGAAAAACTGCCAACCAAAGTTTTGGCTTGAGACACAAAATTTGTAACAAACAAGGAACAGAGCTGGACTGCACGTAATAACTGAGAATTTATCAAGTCTGTCGATGATAAAAATCATAGTAATAGTAAGAAGGGTTGGGATTCATATCATCCACCTGTAATAGGATTTCCTGCTTTAAAAGCATAACATTCTCTATAAACCAACTAAGAAACTTGGGGATAAAATGATTTTGTCTGCCTTGACCATCACAATAAGATTCAGAAAATATCCTACACAGAGATGTGACCAACAATGGTGTCCTGAGGGCAAACAAATATAAATAAATACTTTTGACAAACATGAGTCAACATTCGAATGGTTCTTACGGCCATGCCAAGAGCAAAGCTGATGTCTGTGTATATGTGTATGTGTGTGTGTTATGCGCCGTCAGGTCGCTGACCTCGTAGATCAACTTCCTCTATTTCGATTGATCTTCAACTAGCTTTGTTAGTTCGTGCAGTGATCCGTTAGGTGCCCTTAAATTCCATCTATTCATGTAACTAGTTGTCTGCGCTCCCTTCTGCATCAAGCAATTAGTCCCAACTTTAGCATTTTTATCATTTCGTCTTCTTTCAGTACATAACCAAAATATGCCAACCGTTGCTTTATAATTAACTATTGCTCCCAGTGGTGTTGCAGGTTTAATACCGCTTACCCTGTCAGCATTGCTTTTCCTTGGTTTCCACGGTATCCGGAGCAATCTTCGCCAACATCTAAGCTCAAATGAATCCATTCTTTTCCTTTTACCGTTTATTTTTTGTGGATGAGAAATACACGAAAGTCGTGTGCCTTCATAAAACTTTGTATGAGTAAGTGATAAGTATGGCGTAAAAAGAACAGGGCTTATCAGTGGAAACCTTTCTGAGGAAGTGCATGAAGACAAAGACTGTTGTTGGTCAATCAACTTAATTCAAGTTGGTGCCTAATAAGCTAAGACTTATGTATGTATGTTTATTTAATGTTTTGTACAAATTGAACCGATGAATTTCATGTCTTTTATTGTGCAAAAGGTGAATCAAAACTGATGAAATACAAACAAGAGAAAAGAGATTTTGAAAACGTGTTTTAAATCACAGAAGGTAAAAGTGATGCCAACTTATTGTATGCTAGATGCCGTTTGAGTAATATATATATATATATATATATATATATTTCACATATTCACACATATATATAGACAGATAGATAGATAGATGGATAGATATGTGTGTGAGTGTGTCTGTTTATGTGTATCTGTCTGTCGGTGTGTCTGTGGAATAATTATTGAATTAACTATTGAGATTTTGAGATATCTTTTCATATTTTTTGCTGGCACTTTACTGGACCAATACCCAAGGGTAAGAAATCACATCACGTAAAATTAATAAACAAGGACGAAAAACGATGCTGTAGCCAGTCCAGTTGAAAAATTTAAGTTAGTGAGACTAAGGCATGACATAGCCACAAATAGTTTTACTTTAAAAATTCCAGTCAATGACAGTTAACAACACAACAAAAGTAATGATATTTTTTTGAAAGTCCTCAATAAAGTTACATTTGTTCTAAACCCCCGTTAATGTTCTTTATTTTATTTCTTTTACTTATTCAATTTTCACTTTAATAATATTACCTTATTTGGCCAAGATATGACTGTAACTTCAATTACGCGACATTTTGTTATAAACTTGGCGTCGGTGTTTTATTTTGTTAGCTGGCGACGAGAGAAGGCTTTCCAAAAATATTCCACCTATTAACCAATCAATCTGGGTGCCGTGCCAGAATTCTGGCGTAGGCGGCAGCCATAACATCCTTCTCTTGGCGGTTCTTCAGACCCTAAGTGAGCACAGTGGGTCTCCAACCAGTTGCACTTTGTAACCATGCCCAGTACGTCTTTCTTTCTAACCATGTCCGACGAACCGAATCTGCTTGTTCACGATCGTCTGTAATAAACATCTATTTGTCCCTGCCTTGCGCAGAACATCCACATTGGTTATCCTGTCTGTCCATGATACCTTCAACATTCTCCTTAGAAGCCAAATTTCCACTGCTCTAATCCAGACATTTTGTAATAGTCCAAATCTCGCAACCAATAGATTTCCAGCAACTCTACCCATTAGTCACCTTTATTAGTCCACTTCACTTAATTTTTATCATGCCGTAGTCTCATTAACTGGAATTTTCAATGTAAAATATTTATTATGACCCAGTTAACTTGATTTTTCAACTTTATTTTAATTTGATCATAGCTTAGTCTCATTAAGTTGAATTATTCAATCCAATTATTTGGCTCGTCACACCATTTTTTCTTGGTTTTCTCTTAGTAATCTTAAAGTAAAGGCTGAATCAAGCATGCTACCGCACCACTCCCCACTTTGGGAAACACAGAGGAAACAGCGCTGGGTATTATTGTGACCCGAACTGTGCGGGGAAGTTACTCGTGCCAATGGCAAGTAGCAGAACAGGGTGCTATGCTTTTGGTTGCAGCAAATGAAGGAAACGGAATTCTGATAGAAGCTTTGTTCGAAGAGATAGCAAAAAGGGTGAAGGTAAAAAATCGTCTTTAAGAAGAGAACTGCCCTGACCTTTCACCCGTGAGTAAAGTGTTGCTTTGCAGATTGTGTCGGATCAAAAAGCTAAGCCCAGCCATTCTTATTTTAAAGGAATTTTTCTTCTTTTAAAGAAGAAAGTTAAGATATGTTTTGTTTCTGTTTGATTTTAAAGCAGCGAATAAAGCAAAAATGCTCAAAAATCCTCTTTCCGGGAAATCAGAATTATGAATTCCAACCGAATTGAAATGTCCTATTTTAAAGAGAAGGTTAAGAATGTCAATGAGTGACTGGCCCAGAACTTCCCAGAATTATGAATAGACTTTAAGAGGAAATCCGTCAACGCCTGGAATTTGAAGTAGTTTGCTTCCATTTAGTGCCTTGTAAAATTCTTTTAGAATTAATGGCACATCTTGTAAGTCTCAACATCAAACATAGCTGTATTGAATCCAGATGACAATTAGTTTTAAGCTGAGTCTTTGATTTGGAAGAAGCATTGAGGTTTTTGTGGGGATTAACTGTATTAGAAAGGATATTCTTATCAGAAATAAGAGTGTTTTGGTTACCTTTGAGAACTGTACTTGTTTCCTTGTTCCATTCTATTTCCTCAGAAGACATTATTTGTATGCTGTTCCTTGACAACTGAGGGTTGCAGTTTTGCTTTGGTCTCCAAAAGTTCTTATTTGGCGAATTTGAAAATTATTTTAGGAAGGGCACAATGCCCAAAAATTGATTTTCTATTTTTCTTTCATAAAATAATAATCGAATGAATGATATATAACACCATGAAAATTATACTTTAATTTGAATCCTCATACCAAACATATTTAATTGTATGTCCTATATGAGCTCCATGTCTTCTTCTTTAACGCCAAAGCACCAGTCGACCCGTAATCACCATTCAAATTAAAACAATCTTGCGTTTTCTTGCATTATTTCAAGCTATTGGCCTTTCTCTACACTATTAAGGTGGTCCACCCAGGCTTTATTCTTCCACTCCTATCCCCCCATATTTCACGCTTTATTGACGCCATGACTATAATTCCCGGTCTCCACTTGGTACAACAAGCCCACAGACACAGATCTCATTATGAACTACTATGCCTTGGCTCATAAGAGACATAAGAAATCAGTTGTGTCTGGATTTGTATACAGAATTTCAATGCGTGTAACTCCTGTAATCTGTTTCATGACACTTTGGAAAAGGAAAAACGAGTGCTAGAAAGGAATTTATATCCTCCCAGTTTTTATGACCCTATAATAAAAGACACATTTAATACCATTCTAGTGCAACAAAAATCACAAAAGAATGGGGGAAAAGCAATGCCTGAAAAACAACAAGAAATTACCTTTCATTATTCAATACAGAGGAAAATGTACTGAGGACTATTCACGTGCTCTCCATTGAAACAGTGCACCATGTGTAATATTAGGACACTGAGAGACTTGAAGCCTACTATGCCTTCACTAAAACGACCAGTGGAGAAGATGTTGACAAGGGGGATGGCTTACAAGATCATATGCGCACGCTGCAAGTCATTCTATGTTGGCCAAACTAGCCGTCATCTCTAAACCCACATCAAAGAACATAGCACCAAAACAGGTTGATATAGAAAAGCTAAAATCGATCTCTGGACGGAAAGCATATCTTTTCACGCTGGAAGGACTCTGGATTAAAGATCTGAAGCCAGAGATAAACATCAAAGATGAGTACTGGAGCGGAACGCTGACAATTAAGATCTACTTGTTGTTAGCTACTGCTGGCCACTGAACATTCTTGATTATACATTTATGTCCTGTTTTTCTCTGACAGCCATTCCAGTAATTTCTTTCACTTGCTTGACATGTGTAATGTGTGATCTTCCTCTTCTCTTTCGTCCCTGGCTACTCGTGTACAGAGCATACTTCTTGATGGTTGTGTTGACAGGTCTTCCTAAACTCCGTAATTGTTCTGCAATGACTGTTTCAGCAAGGCCTGTTTGTTTTAGTTCATTCAGAACTTGTCGATTGCTCACTTTAACTATGTGTTTTACATTAAACATTACTTCATAGCAACTTGCTATGAAGGAATTTAATTCATTCTTAAACTTATGTGTAAGTGTCCACGTTTCTGCACGATAAAGAAGTATTGAGAGAATTAAAGACTTAAATAAACCTTATTTTAGTTTGTTTGATTTTTGTGTGGACTTCCAGATTTTATCCAGTGTCAAGAATTGGCTCCAAGTAATATTGCGTCTTTGTTTTATGCCTTTGTATGAGTAGGGTACGTTGGCTCCAAGGTGCTTAAATTCTTCCACAACTTCAAGATTTGCAAGTGTAAGTGGAGCAGGGCTACTTAGTTCATAATTACCAAGGAGAATTTTGGTTTTCTCTTTGTTGAAATTTAAGCCTACCTTGGAGCCAACGTTGTCTCAATTGTATCAAGTACAACAATATCGTCAGAAAAATTCAGATCAGGTAAAATGATTTCTGGTTCTACCTGAAGTCTATGTGACGGAGTTGTCTGACTTAAAACATAATCCAAGACGATTAAAAACAGGAATGGTGTTATTGTGTCTCCTTGGAGGACACCCGTGTTGACATTAAATGCTTCATCTAGCATGCCTCCAAGTCGATCACAGTGTTTATTGGAAAGGATGCTGGTTTAGGGAATAATAAAAAAAGAATATCAATGAGACATTTTTAAGGCTAAGGTGATAAACGTGAAAAGTAAATTTGTAAAGTTGTAATATTCATTGTATGACTGTATGTATATGTTACCTGTTAAGCCACGGATGACGACCCAAGGCGGAGTCTTTTCGGTTGTGCTTAGCTAGTAAGAATTTTGATTTTTCCAGTAAATAACAACTGATATGGCAAGTGTTTTGATCAATACTTGTGTTTAGACACCAAAACCTACATGGTGTCAGAAGTGGGATTTAATCCTTCTTTTCATTCGTGGATCATGGACTACACTCAGTCACTCACAACATCTGTGGCTGCAGCCATTCACGAGGAGTTGAATCTTAGATGGAATAAAAATAACATGTCCATAACCTGGGCCAGCCCAGACATTATCCCATCACAAGAAATTGCCACCGGAAACGAACTAAACTGGCCAGCACGGAAAATCCTCAACCGACTGCGAGTCCCACAAGGAACAAGTCCCACAAGCTACTTTACCAGTACAATATATAGCAATGTCGTGTAAATCGTTTCGATTTCAAATGCGCAAAAAGTTTGCTATGGTCATCGACTGATGATCCATGATTTCTGTAATTTTCATCAGAACATTACTCATTCTTTTATTTTAATCTCTCACACTTTTATTAGTCTTCTTTGTTATTCTTCTAATAAAATATGATATGATATAAAATAATATAATATAATATAATATAATGTAAAATAATATAATATAATGTAATAAAGTATAATATAATAAACTAAAATAAAATATAATATGATATAATATATAATTTAATATAATATGTAATAAAATAAAATATGTAATAAAATAAAATATGATTTTATAAAATGTAATATGATATAATATAATATAATATAATAAAATATATAATTTAATATGATATAATATAATGTAATATAATAAAATATAATATAATATGATATGATATGATACAATATAACAAAATATAATATATAATATAATATAATATAATATATAATTTAATATAATATAATGTAATAATATAATAAAATATAATATAATATAATATATTATGATATGATATAATAAAATTTAATATTATATAATATAATATATAATATAATGTAATGTAATATAATATAATATATAATTTAATATAATATAATGTAATAATATAATAAAATATAATATAATATAATATATTATGATATGATATAATAAAATTTAATATTATATAATATAATATATAATATAATGTAATGTAATATAATATAATATATAATTTAATATAATATAATGTAATAATATAATAAAATATAATATAATATAATATATTATGATATGATATAATAAAATTTAATATTATATAATATAATATATAATATAATGTAATGTAATATAATATAATATATAATTTAATATAATATAATGTAATAATATAATAAAATATAATATAATATAATATATTATGATATGATATAATAAAATTTAATATTATATAATATAATATATAATATAATGTAATGTAATATAATATAATATATAATTTAATATAATATAATGTAATAATATAATAAAATATAATATAATATAATATATTATGATATGATATAATAAAATTTAATATTATATAATATAATATATAATATAATGTAATGTAATATAATATAATATATAATTTAATATAATATAATGTAATAATATAATA